>CAJDSM010136788.1:182-11513 GCA_903981925.1 Ostrea lurida | reverse complement strand
GACTGAAAGTGACTTGAATGGTCACTGAAATGATAATGAATAGGTACCCTTTCAGTCAACCATTCCGTTACCCCTAATTCAGTTCCACTGACTGGCATGTACAGTTTCCAGTGACCATTTCAGAGTCAGTCCACCTTTTTCGTTTCCAGCTGGAACCCATTCAGTTAGTTTCAAAGTGAACCCATTCAGGGTGCCCCCTCTCCGCCGCTTTCAGTGACCATGTATAAGAAATTACAGTGACCCGTTGTTTTTTAGTGACCATTCATCCCTTTCAGTCACCTGTCCTATTTCAGTGAACCCTTTTAGTCACATTTTCAGTGATCTTTTAGGTGGCCATCTTCAAGTTGACCATTTTTCAGTTCACAGTTTTCAGTGACTCTTCAGTACATTTGATGTGAACCATTCAGTACATTTCCAGTGACCCTTTCAGGTCACATTTCAGTGAAATCTTTTCAGTTCACAATTTTCAGTGATGACCCATCTCAGTCAAACATTTCAGTGACCTTTCAGTCACATTTCAGTGATTTTCTTTTCAGGTCAGACTTTTCAGTGCCATGTCGTCAACATATTCAGCGAACCTTTCAGTCAATGTTGTCAGTAGCCTTCCGTATAGCTACTCTCTGTCATATTTCCTAATACCCAACAAGTCATACACTTTTAAAAATTGGTTTGATTTTTGTGACAATTTTCGGAATATTTCAGAGTCTATTTGTTGCCATTCTGCGAATTGTACTAATAGTAATCATTGTACAATATCTTTTCAGCTAAAGTATCTTACCAAAGCTATTTGTCCTTCCTCTGTCTCGCGGTAGATTTGTTGTTATCTAAGTATCCATTAAATTTCAATGATTCAATCATATTATTCAGCACTTCATTCCTCGCGTGTTCAATTGATGATTTCACTCAGACTGATCGCTGATACAGTGCTTGAAAATGAATTTCATAACGCTGCATAACACATCAAAACAAATCATTTCACATATATCTATATTTTTTATTTACTTTATTTATAAAAAAAAAGTAAAACTTGAACGATGGATTAGCAAGTCCATTTTCAGTCACATTTTGTAATCCACTCTCTTCTGCTAGACCGAATCATCTCGCATAATTTTTCTCTTTGGAGATATCCGCTATTTGCGATGGTCATATTGAAGTACTATGAAATCTGAGCTCTATGTGAAAAAGAACACATGGTTATATTCACAGCAATTAGGTGATGTTATCTTTACAAAAATGTGAAAATGCATAATCAAAAATAAGCGTATTTTGCCAGGATCTTCTTAAAAGATAGTGAATAAAACTTAATTCTCGTAAAATCATGTTCACTTTAAATATACCCACAGGAGTCGATGTTCTAGAGCCGGAACCCCCTTAAGGCAAGGAGGAAATTCGGACCCCAAAAAAAAAAATGTTTCGGAGGATTATTTCAATAATGTTTTTATATCATGACCGTGTTTCCAATTTTAAATCCACAAACAGAAATAATTTTATTATGCTATTGAACATACGCCATACATGTGCTAAATCAAGGGGCGTATATCAATGATTGATTAAAAAGTGCTAGTCAAGAAAATTGTCGCAAAGGAAAACGTTCGTTAACACTTATATTTTTACACCCATTAAAATCATAAAATTGATTTGAAAATAAACAAGAAATAGAAGCAGACTCCTACACTGAAAGGTGCGATTTCATCCTGTGTGATAAAATAAGGCCCAATTTGAAAAATAAATTGTTTCACCCATTTTTATACACCTTAGCCCGAAAGGCTTACGAGAAAACTTTTTTTCTTATTACAAACTCTTTAAGATTTGTTTTTCTGGAGGAGGCTGATTTAGTTTTATATGTATGTTTGATGATAAATTACCTCAATGGTAACTGAGCATTTAAATCGCTATTTTATGCCCCTGTAATTATTGTTATGTTTACTTTATAAGCATCACTTTGGCTGTTAGAGAGAAACACATAAGAACTTATTCCAGGCCTGGAACAAAATAATGTAATCGAGTTCATGAATAATGTTTTGTCATTACCTAAGATTGTTTAATAATTAACGGATCCATTATATGTTCTCAAGGCAGCTATTGAATAAATAAATACGTGTACATTTACCGGCAATGATGACGTTTCCACATGAGTAAAAATATTTTGAGCGGGTAAAACATTAATGTATATATAGTGATGTACCACTATCACCTGTTTATGGTGTGTGTGTCTCCCAGTTGATTAGATACGCAAAAGCATGCCATGCGTATGAGGACTTTTTACTAACTAAAAAAGTTGATGTTGCGGGGTTATAGCGATTCTCGTTTAAAGTCACCATTTTGCAAATTCTATGGTCGCTATAATGATCGCTAACTCATATGTTGACTGTTTTGTTTCATACCCTTTTAAGCTGTCATTTTCTTGCTGAATTTGACAACGGGTAATACCGTTTAACTTGTTTCGACTACGGGCTTACGGTGGGTGTAACCGGTCAGCAGAGGATGTTTACTCCTCCATGACACCTGATCCTGCCTTTGCTTTTGTCGGAGGTCCGTGTTGCCCTACACTCGACTTTGTATATGTTAACACAATGTTTACGTCGTCAATTTATATTTTCGATGGGTGTCATTATTGAATAAACTGGCACCACATTGACTGGTGCTACACACAAACAACGGCTAAGTTCATCGCCCCTCGGTTTTCCCGAATGAGCCGATTCCATGGATCAATTGATTGATATGTTGCACTAGAAAGTTTTCAAATGCAGTTGTATTGTTCTGTCCTCGAAGCTCGATCGCGCTTCCTACTTCACCGTGTATTCGTAACGTTGTAGATTGTGACGTCATAGTCTATCGTGATAGTCTATCGTCGTTGTTATTTAAAGGGGCATGGACACGTTCTGAGTCACCGCTACAAAATGATTCGATTGAGTCCATTTAATTTTTAGATTTCCCAAGTGTTATATGATTTACAAATGCTCAACTTAGGTGAAGTATGGGTTCGAATCAGGATATACAGTTCTGCACCTACTGAAAAAATTTTACAAATTTGATACAGTGTATCCGATTTTGTGTTAGTAAAAAGATTTCTTAATAAACCCAGTGATGTATAAATTTCTATATAAACGCTAACTGTTGCTGAAGAGACGAACAATATCTCGGTTCACTAATGGTGTGCTAAACAAAGGTACCTTTCTGGACCCGTTGACTCTTTAATAGATGATTTTTAAGGTTCCTTAAACGTACACATTAGTGATGGCAAAGTGTATTAAATGTTCTACCTAACAACCCCTGTTGTCCGTGTGATAAAAAATATGGTTTTGCCATTTTCGCAGTTTTTCAATTCAAGTTCACTGAAAGCCAATTAAAGACAAAGTTTTCATGTTTCAACACGCTTCTGATTTCTTTGAAAGCTGCATATATCGTCATAAAAGTTTGTGTTATTATAAACAATGTGTGATATGCTAGGACCAAATTAGAATCTACTTTTCGATTTTTATATTACATGACGAATCTATTGAATCCTTTGTACCTTCTTCGTGCTGTGAAGAATCTTTATGTGTTAAGAGTACAAAAATAATCTTCAAAGAACCTTGCGGAAACAACATACTTTAATAACCTTCTATTAGTATATCCTACGAACAACCGCACAACTTACTGCGACTTGAAATCGTGTTCTCCCAACCCTAAGAATCTCTTGATGGCTATAATGTTAATGCAATACTCGAGTTGGTATAGAACTCTGTAGACACTAGATAACCGACGGGGTTTCCAACAGAAGAATTTTACTCGACCCATAGAGAGAACATTAGAGGAAATCCACGATCAGAAGTGAGGCTTCGTAAATTAAAAATATAAAATTAAATCTACAACATTTTTTAGACTCAGGAACGTGATCCATTCCCCTTTAAGAACATGACCTGTCCAATGTTTTCTAAGTTACAGGAGAAATGAACTTATTGTCTGGCTTTTTGCAACTATATAATCCGCGTCGTAGCAAGATTTATATTTATGTTCTGCATCCGAAACGTTCGTCTTAAAACAATTGGGTGGTTATCAAATATGATCCCCTCGTGAAAGTTGGTAACCTGTCATATTAACTTCTTGTAAAAATGATTCCAAATCTCATATACTCTATTAACGATAGGAAAATTGCATTCATTGCTTATTAATGAAGACATAAAACTGGTGATTGGGAGGATACTTGAATCCTTTGTGTAAACCCGATCATTTATTTTACCAGAGGATAAAGAGGCTCTTACCCAGGGGCTCAGCACCGGTTGGTGGCTCAAATCAAAGGGTCGAAAGTGTTTTCCCGTAAAGGCCTTGGGATGAGCTTTGAAAGTATAATTATTTATAATGCATATCTTAAGACCTTCCTTTTCTCTCCATTACCCTATAGAAATTAAATTATCGCTTACGCTACTGAAAGAATGATTTTTCAAATCGAAGGCATTGATGTTGCCATAAAGAGGTACATCAACTTGGCTAAATCACTAAAAGCGGCTTTTTGATGGATATAATTACATTACGACTTGTGAACCTATGATTCTTCGGAGTTAGAGTCAAACTTGCGTACCAAAACCTAACACAATTTTTTATATATCCATTAAAGTATGAAAATTGCCGAAAATCCGCAACAATCACTATTACTTAATTCTGGACTTGAAATAGTTATCGGGGAATCCATATTCAAACTAATCCTCTGTTAGGCTATTTAGGGTGATTGAATTGGCTGTCGGTGGAGAACATTGAGAAATGTCCGTGACTGCCGAGCTTTAATCTGCTTTATCCCTCATGATAAGACCCGTTATCTATACCTTTGCCGTTCACGTTCAAGCATGTGTTCTGAACACCTGCGGTACAAGCTTCAATATCTAAATGCCTGCGCGCCTGATACTACCGTCTGTAAATATACTGCCAGCTTAGTCAGGCGAAACAGCACAGTCCTTTAAAGAAGGTGTAGCCCTTACACTACTGTGTACATCTGCAACTTATTCAGCAACAGAACATGCACACCAACAGCTTGGTCGCCAGAACACCGTTACACAGGTCGAATTAACATTATGTCAGTGTATGGCAACCTCTACCTCTCGTGTTACATGGTAGCACTCCGAGTGGCGTGCCCACCTCAGTTACCACTACAGCGCACTAATTGGATCATTTATCCGACCAAACATCTTAACCATTAAAGCCTATCAACCAAATTCTGTAAGTGACTGTTACAGCCTCAGAACTTACTGCCTCTGTAATGAAATCTTAACCACCTGCTTTACTGGGTCTACGGACTGCCCATCTGGACTGAATTACTAGGTCTAGCCCCGAGCTTTTATACCCTTTATCACTATCATTAACACTCGCAATGTTCTTACATCTGAAAGTAATATTCTGTGAAGACCCTAAGGATCGCGCTTTTGTGATATGATAAAAAATCTCCCGGATATCTTACAATAACAATTTTTTCCGCACAGATCATATCTATTGGAATCAATAAACCTGAATAAGTCTTATTTTACTAGATTTAAGTTCCACATTTCTGAGTGCATCGCCCTATACAGTGCGCCAAGGGGCAGCCTGAATACACAAAAAACAAATGTCAAAGTCTACGTCGGCCCAGGAATTTAGATCAACACCACGCGTCATAATACGCACTTGATGGATTTGGTTTCTGACGTTTAAACTGCGGATTTCGAGCTGCAACTGATGTCACTCTAATAACGATTCGACGCATTTGTCTGTGACGTTGCAAGAGTGTCCTGACCATACGAGTTCCTGTCTAACGATATGAACTGTAAAAAACATTTGGGTTTACGCGGATTATAAACGACCCCCTGAATGTAGTTAACGGGAGCTAGAAGGCAGTACCTGCTAGGGTGGAGCACGTCTATCCGTGGGATGATTGAAAAATTTCAATATTATTTGAAACAACTAGCCGACATCTGTAAAGCAGACTGCCGAAATGGAATCCTGTGCTGTGTTCACTGAAATTGCGCTTCCTGTGATATAATTAGGTAGCCGTTTGTTTGTACTCGAAGACGCAAGCGAAGGCCGCCCGCAACAGACAGCCTTCTGATCGCAACCAGCTGCCCTAGAACTAATATTGAACCTGCTCCATCTAATTATACAAAATATCCCGCGACTTCTGCAGTCCAACTGCCCGAAGAACCCCGCCTCTGAACCATACAACCAGGTTAAGGTCGACAAGTAATCTGGTCAAAGGTCCGGTTCATTCAGCCCAAACCGATGCATTTCTTTTCCAAAAAAGATCAAAAAAACCAAATAATAGCCAAGCTTCGAGTGAATTAAAGCAGACCCAGGTACCTACTCTCCCGTCAGACAAACAGTAAGACGAATTTGTTCAGACCAACTGGTTGTCCCGACGGGAAAGACCCCTGTACAGAGCCCAAGGTGCCAATTATCCACCTACTGAATGTCCGGTGGTCACAGCCATCGGCGCGACGTCGAGACTGAGGCCCTTTAAGTCGAATTAAAGATGTTTAAACGGGACACCCGTAGTGCAGGAAATTCGCTAGTCAGTAGATTTAAATTGATCAGCTAGCTTCTAAAACAACACAGCGGTTTGCTATTGAAACAGTTACTGTCAATGGCAGCTATGCCAACAGTCAATATTTGATTGACTACAGTGATTGAGTTTTTCGGAAGATTCGAACTGGTATATCTATAAATCCTCCTTATATCATGACAAATGAAACAGTTACGTGTTGCGTTAGTCAAGGACCAGCTCTTCGTATTACTCATATATGACGAAACACAACTCAGTAAAAGTTTTAATTTCCAAGAAAGTGAGAGCTCATAAGAAAAGCATCTCCCAAAACCTTTGAATGAAACGAAATGGAAACTTACAAACATAATATAATAAAAATACCAGATAAAATTATTTCGACTGAGCTTATTCTTATATTACGTAAAATTACCTTCAATATAGGAATAAGCTCACTAGTGATTAGATGACCTTGTCATGTTTACAGAGTATATAAGTAATTTTTGTATATACAAAAATAAAGTTTCAAATTTATGCTGAAATCAAAATCTATTAAATTAAAACGAAATGGCAGCGATCAACCAATATCCCATTTCTAACTAACCATGATACTCAGCTATATGTGGTTATGGAAAGCCTAAGAAAATAGCAGCGACACCTATGGAAAGGAGACAGGCAGCATTTTGTAACACCGCGAGAACACTCTATCTTGGAATTTGAACGGTAAATATTGTTTTCCTATTACGGCATAATCTTAACTAAGTCGAAGTGTTCTTAAAAGTATTGGCGAACCGACATTGATGTAACTAATATAAAATATGGCAGTATTTTTCCATAAGATATTTAGTCTGACTCTTGATGCAAATGAGATAATGGCGTGGTAGTGCCGAAATTTTAGTTTTATTTAGTTTAGCTATCATAAAAGCTAAAAAAAACCATATTGTTTTGTATACAATGAATTTTTTTAAAGAGGATTTGAATATATGTCCGGATTCCTGGGAGTACAATTCTAATGGTAAAACTTGTATATTAGGTTAATAACCGATTAAATAAACATAAATATGAATTGAATGGATTGCTAGTTAGTTTGTTTTACGTCTCAATTGCTCGAGTCTAAGAGACGATGGAGTCTCAGCTAATTATCTCGGAGACGACATTTACCGAAGGATTTTGTTTGATACAGTGTTAGTAATTGTACAGCCTATATCCTTATCCCGATCGCCCGCCTGAATGTTTCCCGTCTTAGACAGAAAGAAGGGACATCTAGATTACGAATATTATTGAAGTAGTTATTTAGGTCCTCATGCGAAACGGACGGACTCAAAAGGGTTCACATTGTTGAGCCATGATGGTGGGGACGGACGCAAAATTGCATATTTACGTGACTTCACACTCTGTAAAACACCTAGCACCAAGTACATAACTGTTGAAATTGTGTTTGATCACATGGGCATCATAGAAGTCAGCGTTTCGTGCGGCATTCACTTGTGTCGCCTTTACCCGGTGTATGGTCAGCCAATGACCGCCCCATTCTAGTTGACCTTCCGGCCTCTCAGTACGAATATGTTGACGCGAAAGGGGATGGGAGTTTAGCAACGCTCGCATACTAGCAGTTTGTGCATGCCTTAATATCAAAACCCTGGGTCAACCCAAGACCATATTCGTGCCCCGTGATTAATGAGATGTAGATTACATCACTTAGTATGCAGTGGAGGTAAAGAAAAGCACGATTTGGTTATCCTCTCTTTAGTTTGAGTGAAGTTTTATACAAAAATAACCCAAAGGTGCTTACGTTTATCGCTGGTCCTTATCTGGTGCTTAACCCTTGAAATCAGGAAGGAAATTTCTTAACCAAAAGACCAGTGTACTAGCGACGATACATTACTGTTTACTATCAAACCAGTTCTTCACCTTTTCGCCCGGCCAAGGTATTGATATCAAAACAAGAGGAGTGGGCATCTTAAGTGCCAGTATGAAACAAGCAGTTCTACTGGACAAGTTGAAACACAAGATTTGTATCTAAGTCAAGTTTTGCTATTCTTTTTCTTGGTCAGGTTTGGATAAAGAGATTTCCCACAAAGCGTACCTTCTTTTCGGGCACGGTTTTATTGGCTAAACTGCTGACGCTTATCATAGAATCCCGTTGACACAGCTCTACGTCTGGATCTCCCTGTGTGGCGTAGTAGTTTGTGCATATTTTCGTAGACTATTGAAT
Organism: Ostrea lurida; assembly: GCA_903981925.1. NCBI lineage: Eukaryota > Metazoa > Mollusca > Bivalvia > Ostreida > Ostreidae > Ostrea > Ostrea lurida. The sequence continues at coordinate 2,814 of CAJDSM010136788.1, read as the reverse complement.
ATAAAAATCAGCAGCTATAAACAAATTTTCAAGGTATGTTCGAACGATACAGTCAATTTTTGACGGAAGAAACATAATCTTCAGAGGCAGTTTTACTCTCTTGTTGGCTATGGTTGATGTACTTTGCTTAAATACTACAGCCAATTGTTCCAGCTCTTTGGCTCTTGTTCACGGGTCGGCTGAAATGAACGTCTACCTTCATATGCAAACATTCTAATATGAATTACCGCAACAGTTACATTCATAAATGAGCAGTCTATACCTTAGACTATCCAATAGCTACGTTTTAGTAACATTTTTTTGATATTTTGTGGAATTTTTTGTCTTTCTCTCAAATTGGTATTCTTTAATTGTTGACTACTGTTCGTTATTTCCACGTATGGACAGGAACTGTTTAGCAGTGTAATATACCATGAACTAATCAGCATAATAAAGAGTACTAGAAATTTAATTCTAGTCTTCCTACTTTGCCGATTTTCTGCGGATTCTAAAGGATATGTCTTTTATAACGTTTCGAGGGAAGTCAAATTGTATAAATTTACATCTACCTATATAATCTTTGAAGCCTCGTATGTGAACGCACATCTCGACGCCAAATTCATGAATTTGGTTTCCCAAATCTCTCATTTCTGGATCAATAATATTGACATATTCACCAAGGATGAAACTTGAACATCTGGAAGATTGTTTTTTTTGGCTAAACGGAGTGATCCTCGCGATGATAGAGATGAAAGAGGCTTGAGTTATATTTTTGTCAGGCCGCTGTTTTCAATCGCGTCATCACTATTAGTTCGACACACTCGGGTAAGAATACCAGAATTGATCCGCACTTACTTTTTTATTATTAAATGGCCGAGAAGTAAACTAGTGTGATTATTAAAGTACGTATATCATAGTTCCTCATTGAATTCAAGAAGTCATCTATTAATAACAATGGCATAATCGAGTTGAGTTAGTTGAGATTTTCCATTACACCCATCGATATAAACCTCCCGATCAAAGGCAAAAGGTAGGACTCCTTTATTAACAAGCCGAAATGAATTCCGTGCCTGTATTCATATTTTCCATAATACCATGTAACGTTGTTGGATATGCTCATGGCAGAGTAGGGAAAGGCCACAGAGTAAGGGTTGATAAAGGGCAAAGGCGCACATGTTTAGCCTGTCAAAAACTGCCGTGTACGGCTTAAGGGGGATAAAAGTTTAAGTTTAGAACATAGTTATTGCCTGCGTGTTCGTTATACTCTCAGGGTATAGCTGTAAAATTTCTCGCAGATCATTCAATTTATTAATAAACCGTAGTACGAAGATTAACATAGGATTGGCAGTTGCCGCTCATCAGTGTTAAGACGTCTGATGAGCCGCGGGACATGGGAGATCATTGAGACCATTGTGCACCTTCGTTAAAACTACACGAAAATATAAAAGGTCCTACAGGGTCAAGCGAACGGTGGTTCGATAAAAGGTTAAATGGCGCTAGACCTCTTGGCAGAAAGGTCAAAGTGAATGCATTTTCCGTCTCTCAATCCCTCGTTTCGCTCTTGAACAAAGAGTGAGCTCTATAAGGTGTTGGTATATTCGCTGAAGAGCGATCATATATACTCTGATGATAGGAGGTAGTTTACTGGACAAAGCGACGACCTCAGCTCAACTTGATATTTCTCAGTATCAACTGCTTTTGGTTGGGGTATTGATATTACCATTAAACCTGTCACTGTGAGAATCTTTCTTGATCCGTAAGTGGCCTGCAGTCGCCTCGTGAAAATGGCAGTTAACCTGAAGCGTAAATTTAGTAATCATTTTTATTTCCTGGAAATGTCAAGACATGCGAAAATCGTGTAGCGGCAGCAAGTCTTATCTGATTCTCGATCTTAACACTAAAATCTGTTGGCTATCTTTTGAAGGGCTCGGAATTGCCTGTCGGGAGAACAGTCGCACAATTGAGCAATCCAGATTACGGAGCACTCCTTAAATATATATGTTATTTCTCCTCTGAAAAGGAGTATTACGAATAATAACGTGATAAAGGTAACGAATTCCAATCTTGATATGCAATCAAAGCCGATAGCAGTCGGAACGAACACACAAACCTGGGAATGGGACAAATGACCTTGAACTAAATCTGAAACTGAAGGTCAGGTCAAGTCAAGCGTTCAATTGTAAAATCTATGAAATATGGCTTTTTTTGACACTGTTTTAACACTTGTTATATAAAACATAAATTGAATTATTTCCATGTAGGGTCAACGTCTAACGGCCTCTTAGGTGGACTGCGTTGGAAATTGTTGCGGAGTTTAATGGTGACATTTCCAGAGTCCTTCAATCCCTAAGAAAATTATTGTCCCGCATGATGGTACATGTATCCTTGTAAGAGTTGGTTTATATGAATCCTTTTTCAAAAAGTTTGCTCATCAAAAGTAAACTGTACAAAAGATATTTTCAAAGTGACACGAAAAAGTAATAATTCACATACACAAAATAATATGAGAACCAAAATCAAACCTAATGAGACATCTGGACCTAATGTTGTATTTTCTCAGAATTGCGATGAAAAGCTCTTTGAACCCCTGTGCTGTTAAAAATCCCGAAACTAATAAAATAAATGGTCGTCACTCAATTATGTATCACAAATT
>CAJDSM010136775.1:0-12195 GCA_903981925.1 Ostrea lurida | reverse complement strand
TTACCGATCAAACCGATCGCTTCATGGCTACTCTTTGAGGACGATGCCAAGCTGAACTACTAAATTAACTTTTAGATACTAAATGTATCATATGATTTAATATTTCATTTGTTTCGAATCTTCTTTTGGAAAATTGAAAGAACATACTGATGCGTAAGGAAGCTTTTTCATCAGCAGTGGACATTACAATCAATTCGTTTTGTTTCAAACTGAAAATCCATTTTCATATATCTTCTTCAATAAACTGACTTAATTTCACATTTTTGAATGAAGTTAATTTTCTCTTTTCCCTAAAATAAAATTATGCTCAGCGTGTCGTGGTGAATTTGATCTGTGAATTTCCAAACCTTTGTGCAATTTTTAAATTGCTGTGTCGAAATCAAGAGCATTTATTGGTACGCCTGACTGACTGATGCGCAAGTTTTGAACGAAGGGTTTTAGGGAACAAACGCTTTGAGGGAAAGAAAGGTTTTAGATGAGGATAATCTGGGAACAGAACACTAAACAGTTTGAACAGATCGGGTTGATATGAAAACGAAACTATACCGAACGAAAATTAAACGGTAATAAAACGGTTCAAATAGTGCATTAGAGCCCTAGCTTCAGCGTCTGTAAATCATTCTGAATGTCCTGGAATTCTTTGAATAAGACTGTTGAAACCTATGTAACATCAGCTTATCTTTTAAGAGCCTCCTTCCATACCTTGGTTTACAATTGACCATGCGCTCCCGCATTAAATCAGTTAAGAGACACAAGTTATGTATGGTCATAATGACTATAACATTTGCGAAAGGAATTCGTAAGTTGCTGTCCTTAAACCAAGTTTTACATCATCTTATTCGTCTGTATTCAAATATTGTTAAAATGCCAAACATGCGTATTATTGCATATCAAATCAAATGAGATATATAAACACAATATGTAGGTGACATAAATGGGATATTGCTATAAAAATTTTGGAAATTAATGAAGACGAAGTTTTCGTGTCTGTCAAGAATTGGAGTTGTTAGTTTGATGTGTATTGATCATTTATGATTATCTTATTCCTTCACATGTTTGTTACAGATGCCATTTTATTTACAGATCACAAAAGTATTTGGAAAATGAACAGACACTGGACAGTACTATCCCTCTACTTCTTGGTATGTATTGCTGCAGTAGCTGAGAGTGCTAACAGTCTTACGTCAACTGGGGATCCTACAAAACCAACCTCTGATTCAACGAGAGGGACAAAAGCTATCAACAGGTGTTAAAACCCTGAGCACTGGTTCCATTTTTAGATTGATTTGATAAAACTCAAATTAGAGATAAATGGGACGGCGAGGCTTCAACAGAATACAACTTCTCCCGCAAAGCTCCTCAGGACTTTGGAACCAACGCCGTTGACGATTTACCATTACTTCGAGAAAGCTAGTAAATCCAACGCCTGCTCCCTCGCCACCCGTGAGACAACTTGCGTTTCTAATTGAATTGTCTTTTGGGAACCACAACCATATCATTTGCAAAACGAGTCGCAAGTGAAAGATGAAAACAATTTGCACATTCTGCTTCAAAATCTAACGTCAATAAACACTTACGCTTTCAGAAATAATAGAAGAGCATAAACTGTTCTTCGATTAAAACATCAGGTATAATAGCGCGCCCCTCGGTAGAAAGGTGCCTTATATGCATCGTGATATATGTCGTCTCACTGTTGGCTGTTTCAATCGGAATCATTGGATAATTGCGGACTTTGTTCTTGTACGCAATTAACCATTAAGCTCAGAAGCCATATTTTCTTTCAATTAATGACCCTTGCCAATCGCCAATTTTTTGGCCATTGTTTCAGTGATAAGTACCCTCTTTCTTGAGTCTTGAAATGTCGTATTTAATATAGAGATGTCCCAAACAGCATATACGTATTTAATTTGATGTCGGGATAACCATCCAACAATGCTTTTGCGCAATATAGTTATTAGATAGCAATTGTGGAAATTTCATGCTATTAGTTTATCCAATCCAAAGCAGAAACTGCACGTTGACAAATAACCACTATCATCCGTCTCATTTTTTTGTCACCATTGGCGCATTTCAAGCCTTGTATGCTTTCGTGTGGTTTTATTCAAACATGCAGAAGCACAATTGGCAGGGCCGAAGAACCATCCCCCGTTAGAATGATGGTCTCATCTGATGCTAATTCCCCCTTTGGCTTTGTTGAAATTTATTGCATTTTATAAAGGTATAAAAGCTCAGGAAGTCACAAGCCTACATATGAAGTGCAGGAAAATGAACAAGGTTGGTGTCTATTGTCTTAGGATTGTTTCTCATATACAATCTTATAAAAATTTAGCGCCCAATCTTACATATTGCGTTAAACAGAATGCTCAAATATTACAAGTTCAAATATAGCCAGGTTACCCTGCAGCAAACTTCATACATTCACGCTGCAAAGTCCTCTTATATACGCAGGATTACGCCACTTGTAGCAAAAGCTACTGGCAAAGTTTCAAAGACAAGTTTCACTAAACAATACTTCTTAAAATATCGGTGTATATATAATCATATAAAACATATCGGATTTTCAAAAACCTCATGACATCTAAATAAGCGTGGTTGATATAGCCATGAGGAGCACATAAACTTCTGCTACATATTTGACAGCCCAGTGTTTCTGTGCGCGAAATTGTAATAAATGTTGTTCTATTTAAATCGTATTTTAAATTGGAAACGGTTATTGTTACTGGGGAGTACAATAGTCCCTTCTGGGATTTTAAACAATCAATCTAGGTACATCATTATAAATAAAACTTTTTCTGCCGATTATGTTCATTTTGGTCATTGGTAAGCTTAATGTTATCAGCTAATTTGATCAGAGGGAGGTTTTGTAAATCTTACAATTGATTGAAATTTAACTTCGACATGCACACTCTGCGGAAATTTCCATATTTTTCAAATCATGTAAATTGGATTACGGCAAGAAATGAAAAGTAGTTAGTAGGTGCAAAATCTTTCATAGTTTACAAACCTTTCACCAATCTTTGATTGTGCGAAACTTCAGGGTTTCTTTTATAAGAATTTTAGCTGACCAGGTACTTTAAAACCTTAAAAACCATGTGTCTTATTATTACGTCTAAAATCAATAGCTTACTTTGCATGAATGACCGTTTAAGACACCATATTGTACGCTCTAGCAAGACTAAATTCAAAAGGAGTGTGCAGTGTTTCCATGTTTTTACTTTTCCAATTTCGTCCAAGTAACATTGTAGATTGCGTCATCAATAGTTGAAATATACCAAGAAAAACGATGATATAGGGTTTCAAGTACGATTAAAATTTTGAAGTGCACCAGTTTGAAATAAAGGCAAAGCATAATGATGTTTAATGAAAATTAAGATTCGGTAAATATGCGTTTTAAACGTTTAGGAATAATCAGAATGACGAGTACTTTCACCAAAATACTGTTACAATGTAAAGGCAAAGATAACGAATACAGTGATTCAATCTCGCAAGTCTAAATATAATACAAAAACAAGAGTTGTGAAATCACGGACCCCTTGGACACACCAGAGGTGAGATCAGCGTTGCCAGGAGGATGTAAGCATCCCCTGTTGACCGTCACACCCGCCCGTGAGCCCAAGTATGTTTTTAGGTTATTGCATTTGCACTTAGTGGTTTCAAGCCAAGGAGTTCTGCATGACCCATATCTGGACAATATTTAAATGTCTCAGAATATTCTCATTTCTTACAAAACAGTTTTTCATAAAATCGATAGCAAGGCACATGTCATGCGTATTGATATTTTTTTAAAGCGAGGTCAACTAATAAATTAAAAGTTGATGTTGCAGGGCCAAGGGTTATTAAGGAATCTCGTTTAAAAGGTCATTCATTCGCAAATTCTACGGTCGCTATAATGACCTTTGTTTGCGATTTACAAATTATCCACTAAGTCATATGTTGACTTGATTGTTCATTACCCTTTGATTAGCACTGTCATTTCGTACTAGATTTGACGACGCGGTAACCCGTTTACTTTGTTTTCAACTACGGGCTCACAAGCGGGTCTACACGTTTTGATCGGTCAGCATTCAGATGCTTAATCCTCCATGGCACCTGATCTACCTTCGCTTTTGTCGGAGGTCCGTGTTGTCCTACACTCGATTTTTGTATGTTATTTTGGGAGGGACTTTATGATTACGTTTAATATCATTGTTACTTTGCCCATTTTATATCTAATGTTGTACTGTAATGGTCGATTCTCTCTTGAGTAGAAAAAAGAATTATCATCGCTTTTCAAAACATTTAGCTAATTCTGTTTAAGGCCTATTAAGTTCTTTTTGATGCATCTATTGTTATTTGTTTTTCTTTTGTGTAAAGCTTCTTTAGAGTAATTTTGAATATTATTATAAGACACTATCTGAAGTATATTATTATATTATTATCATCTTATGGGTTTAAACAAAATTGGACCTTTCTTTCGTGACTGGGTAATGGGAAGCCCACAACAAAAGTCGCGGGTTGTGGGATTTTATTTTTCATTTTTTTATTTTATGGTCTTGTTTTGGGTTGGTTGGTAGTTTCGTTTGTATTGTTTATTTATTGCGGGGTTTTATGGGGGGGTCGTCACTTTACATACCACTATCTTTCTCATTTATCTTCATTTATTATAAGATGTAATAGCCATTTGAATTTTACCGCATCTTTTTTCCACAGTATAGCTATAACGATTCAGTGTTATCATTGTCAGGTAATCATTCCAGAAAGAAGTGAGAAACATGGAAACATTGCTAAAACTTTCAAATAGTTAATTAGTTATTTCCCAAACTTTTAGAGGAAATAAATCATCACTTCAGGATACTGCAAAAAAATATACCTTATTTCGCCCATTGACCTTTTCTGTCTCTATGCTTTGTTTTACATTTTTAAACTATATTGTGCACCTTTACTTGAGATCAGAATTTATATGTGTGAGTATTTTTTCGCCAATCGACTCGTCCTGTTAGATGTTGTACATCGTGTAATGTTTTTACTGTAAACCACACGAGAGAAGGGTTTCGTCATGAATTGACCGTTTTCTATAGACAAAAATCCCAGACGGGCTTCCTATGCTTCTAGGCTTGTAGTATTTCAAGCAAGTTATATTTAGATTTCGTTCACAGTGCTTGTAACAATTGTTTATATAAAAGTTGTGAGTTTCCAATTCAGTTTAAACATGACTTTGTGCATTATCAAGTTTAGTTATTTTTGAATGAATGTGAAAAATAATTGAATTCTTCTTTTGTCAATTTGTTAATTCTCAATATTGTATCTTTTATCTCCTTTGGTGTAGTACCAAATTAAACTTTCAATTAAAGTCATAGCAGATTTGTCTTTATTTTTTTATATATTTATTGCTGGCTAATTCAAGACTAACAAGAAGCATAACACGTAATATATCTCCACACACACCATCTACAATTCCCCTTATCCCTAGAAATAACACAATAAAAAACCGACAACTTTCAGCAGGCAAATTCCACGTCGTTACCCACAACCCAAGGAAATTCATAACATCTTAAATACTGCCAAACATGTTTGTTCCAAATCTTTGGAAACAATCTTAAAATCTGAAAAACAGTCAACAACTCTGATATTCATAAATAGCAGAAAGGCAAGCATCCAACTAAAAGACTAAAATAAAAACTAATTTCTAATAAGAGGAAACCGTGATGTGGGTTTAGAACAGGATATATTGGAAAAGGAAATACATCGTTTATTAAAAACTGATGGAAAACAATGCCAAACGCCAACATGAAATGCATAAAGCAAAATCTGAACATTGTGCTATAGACCCCACGCATTTATTGCAAATAATTCGACACTTGAACAAGCGGGAAGACTATCACACAAGTTCAAGTATACAAACAAAAGATTCCAGATCCCAGGCGTCCACATTACATTTTACAAAGTTGTGGACGAGCGTATGACATATTGTTTTTATTCAAAAGAATTTTTTTATAAAACTACTTAACTATAAGTGTTCGTGTGATTTGTCGGATTCAATTACTGTATTGCCACTTTGCACGGCCGCTTATCGTTCTTCTTGCACAAACAAATGTTATGCAAGAAATCATGAGAACGACTTTTCCGGTTGTGTTTATGAGATCGAGTTGAAAACTACAACCACTTTTGCTTATGATAAGAAAAGTTTGAGCCTTATATTAGGGATTCCGTCAATCGGACGATGTGATTGCATGGCCAAGAATTTGTCTTCCGTTATCCAATATGATTTTATTTTCATACAGAACTGCTGTATTATTTCCTGCACAAGTTTTGCCCCAGGTCAACCTAGGGAAATGTGTGCATTTTGATTAGTATTCATTGATGGATAATGGATTTCTTTTTGTAGTTTTCTATTCTCTGCGACAACCGGTTCTCTCATGCACAACATACGATCTCATTGGCACAAACATTTCTTTTCGGATCATTAGGTAAACTTATATTAAGTCAATATGTTGACTGATTTGTTTTCATACCTTTTGTTAGACTGTCATTTTCCTACTAGATTTTGACTACGGGTTAATCCCCTTTTACTTTATTTCGACTAAGGGCCACGGCGGGTCTGTGACCGGTCAGCAGAGGATGCTTACTCCTCCATGGCAACCTGATTCCTACCTTGCTTTTTGTCGGACGGTCCGGTGTTTCCCTACACTCGATTTTGTATTATGTTTTTTTGGATTATGATTAAGTTTTGACCACAATGTCTAACTTCGCCTTTTTGTATTTAGTCACATTGGAAAAGAAAATATTTGTATAGAATGAAGGAGAGGTTTAAAAAAGAATTATTTTTCAGATTGATCGTTGGTACCATCCTGACAAAGTATCAGTTCTATTATGCTTGCCAGCTGAATCAAATATATTCCTCATGTAACCTTTTCTAAAAAAAATTTATGACTTCTGCTTACGAAAAACTGTAGGATATGTTGTTTTATTCACCCACTCATAGTAAAAACTGCCAGTTGAATGTTTGTAGGTGTAGATATATGACAAAAGATAAATTTTCTAAGTAAATCAAAGTTTCCAATATCTAAAAAAACTAAAAAGTTGCTTTTTTACTTCATTTTTCATTTAAGGGGAACAGGAATTCACTACCAATATGCCGTAAATTTGCTATATCCGTGCCCCTTACAATATATCCAATATAGAAAAATATAAGGAATATGCCGGGGAAATTAGTTTCACATTGTTTCATAACCGTACATTTTTTCACTTTATTCCGGATCGCTGCATTTAAGTTGTACGCTATTCATTTTTAATTTCTTATCCATTGTGACAAGGATATTCATTGTCTTTGTTTCTTTTTTTCAACATTTGGGCATCGGTCGCCACGTTAACTCAAGTGGTTATCGTTAGTGCCGTTCGCTTGTAGAATTGCTCCTTCGGAAATAAAAAATCATAAAATTCAGTTTAAATTCTGATTGTAAAGAATCCAAATGTGGATTACTATTTGCGTCTTCTAATAACATTTTCGAAACTATCAATGGAACAGAGTAAGTTTCTTGCGAATGTAACTCCAATGCGACCAAATGGTTGGTTGACCATAGGTAAAGTAATGAAAGAGTGGCATCGTGCGTTGCTTGGTATTTTTATATGAACAATATACATGACGTGCGTTTACATATTGTGCATTTTGAAAAATCCCCATGCACATCCCGTTCAGTCCTTTGCGTAAACCAGGTCAAAACTTCCTACAATATACTGTATACGTTGTCGTCGCATCCATATACAATGTAATGTCCAGGGTCTTTAATGCAGTCATTTTCTGGTTGTGACGAAAATGGACACTTAAAAAGTTGGATTGTTTGTATGAGGGTAACTAAATAGTCTCATCATACATAGCTTTGCAGGATCAAAATAAAACACTAACAGTGTGTTTACTGCAAAGGGTTTTTTATTATCATGCATAGACATTGCTTCTTGGCCGTAGATCACATCGCATCGATCAACCTTACAGAATATATAATGTTCTAATCATTCATCAAATTCTTTAGTATAATCTTGTCATATCCATTTTTAAAGTTCTAGCAATACAATAACCAACAATATGGATGGATAAGAAAAAAATTATCAGACGTTCCTTGTCAGCAATTGGTGCGGTAAACAAATCGTTACGTGTATAGTATTGGCAACCTATTTAGAGACATATTATGGTATGATATTGTAACCATGAAAACTATAAAAAAAAAACTGATTTTAGCTACAAATTCAGTCTTTTATTTTATATTATATTCCAGTTGATTAGTATACCGCAGAGATGCCATTGCGTATGAGGACTTTTTAAAAGCGAGGCCAAATACTAACTTCAAAAGTTGATGTTGCAGAGTATAACGATTTCGTTTCAAGTCATCATTTCGCAAATTCTACGATCTTGTTTGCAATTACAAAATTATTACTAAGTCATATGTTGAACTTGAAAATTTGGGGGTTTTTTTTCCATACCCCCCCCCTTTTTTGTTAGACTTCATTTTCGTACTAGATTGACAACGCGGTAAATCCCGTTTACCATGTTTCGACTTAAAGGGCTCACGGCTGGGTGGACCGGTCAGCAGAGGATGCTTACTCTTCCATGGCACCTGATTTCCTGCCTTCGCTTTGTCCGAGGTCCGTGTTGCCCTACACTTCGACTTTTAATATGTTTTTAGGACTATTATTACGACTAACACATTGTTTATTATTTGACACGTAAAAAATAAAAATGTTCAGTTCATCGATTTGACCTTTTGGGACAGACCAAGCAAAGGGGGTTACATTTACATTATAGTTATGGGATTCTTGTCAGGTATATGGACTTCATAATCCCTGGTTCAAAGTTTGCATTATCCCAGCCGCCAGGCGAGTGAGAACAGTTAAATGAGTCCCATATACCCTGCAAGAATCCATATAACGAAACATGTGCTTACTGCAGAGCGATCAATGTAAACATCAACAATCATAGAGAGGGAAGGGGCAGAGCCCCTGGAGACAAAGGAAATGTGAGTGATAACTTTAAAAGAAAAAACAATTGTAATTTCTTTCTTAAATTTCAACATTACATTTAACTGAAAAATATTTGCAATTTATGCATGTGCGTTTATATCAGCCTAAAAACCAAACGATGCAGTTCACCTTGAACCATGACGTTCACGAAAGGTAAACGTTTACAAACGCGCAACAGTATTACAGTTATTACGTCACGAGAAGAGTTTTGATAATAATTATTAAAGTAAGTTAATGTAATTTACAAATAATTTTTTCAAGATACTCAACATGTGAGGTGGATAAAATTTTCAAAAACAGTAACGATTCATTACCGAAGGTGTAATGTGGAACGTCATCTTGTGTTCCCATCTATTCTTGACCAAAGCATGGTCTCGTGTTACCCAGCTTGTTCGGCCAATCAAATGCCTGCATTTTCCCCCTGCAGTAGCCTCATATAAAATATATGCATTACTGTTAGATATGTTTATGCAACGTCGAACTTTAATGAAAAGAAAAATATATATGCAGGTATTTTTTTCTATGTAAAAGTTTTTTTGACCCACTACTTCCGCAGATGAAGGTGTAATTGTTTTGGAACAGGTTAATCGTCATCCCAATACCCGTTTAGCATACCAGTTCAAGGATTCCGGCAATTCTGATTTCCTTTGTCGTTTGTCAGGATTGTTTGTCGACCACCTAGTGAACGGTACATTCTCTCCTGTGGTTATTGAAACCGCAAAAACGCCTTCCTTTCTGCCAGGTCAGTTGCTTCCAATCCATTGGGCTCTTTTCAAATTAATTGAAAATGTTAATATACCCATTACCAATCGATCTTAAAAATCTGAGTGATTCGCTCTAAATTATTAACTTATTCCCGGTCTATATGTATCCCTTGAGGTGTTGCTACCTATATGTTGTATACTTTAAAGCATGCAGATAAGGTTGAACATTGTTTCGACTACGGCTCACGGCGGGTGTGACCAGTCAGCAAGAGGATGCTTACTCCTCCATGACGTCTCTACGTGAGTGAAATTTTCTCACGAGAGGACATGAAAACAATTTACAGCCACACGACACCAATGCATGCACAGTAAACGTTATTAAGAAAACAGAGTAAAAAACAATTAATTTTGTTTCCAGAGAATTATAAAAGATTTAGAGAATAGCTGATACAAAGAATAACACTCTCGTGCATTATTGTAAGAATTTCAAACCTGTAGTGTACTTCGAAGCTAGCCAACGGTTTTCTTGTTGGCATTGATCGATTGTGTACCAAATTTCCACCCTGCGTTCGGCAATACAACTACAATGAACGTATTGTACTGTATTCATACATGTACATCCTCGTGGTTATGCCCTGTAGCTGGAATCATTAAACTTAAGTATGTTACTTATACCAAAACTTTCTTTTAGATTGTAACATATGTTTAAAAAAATTCGTAAGTTATATTCGCATGAAAATTGTGAACGAAAAACCGATATACTTTAAACTAAGATGAAACTTCGCATGACACGCCTGCTGTTTTTGCATTAGATTTGTCAAATGTGTATATCGTTATGCGCACTACTATACATACCTTTGGCCTCCAATCCAATTCAGTTTTTTGAGTAGAATGATAATACCCAATGCCCGTGTATCTATCCCCAATTCGACCCTTGGAAAGTTAAGGATGTAATTAACTTAGGCAATTTTAACTTCCATCAAAAACGTATTACGGTCCATTTGCGACCATCTTACCTCTAAATAAAATCGGATTATGTTATCAGTTTTTCTATCAAAAATCTGGCTACAATACTCAAAATAATTTAGTGAATGCAAGGTGTACACGCATGAGTGTGTTTTGATAAGTATTGCAATAAAAATTATTGAAAATTATAAATATGACTATTGATGAAATCATTTATCTATTATTTATTTATATATATATATATATATATATTTGACATTTACAAAATTGAATTATTCGACAAAAAGACCTAAATGTCTATCAAATATAGGTGCATAAAATATAAATCAAAATGCGATACCAATTTTGATGCAACCAGATGGCGCATTTCGACAAATTATGGTTCTCTTCATTTGATGCTCAAACCGAAATTGTTGGAAATACCGAAACATTGAAATTAAAACTTTAAAAAATTGAACAATGTAGTGCCAAAGACTGAAGCCAAATTCTTCTGAAAGGATCAGAACTTGCCCGAGGTGAGATATCCTTAATTTGGATATTAAATTTCTAATTTTACCACTGCATCATATCCTTATTTCAAGCTAGTAACATTGCTGAACAAGCAAACTTGGGCTGTAGAGACCATCGGGGACTAACAGTCACCAACAGAGGCCTCGACCCAGGGGTCATAATATAAATCAAATACGATACCAATTTTGATGCACCAGATGCGTTATTTTCGACAAATGAATCATATTGCGCAGAGAAATTGAAGTATTGAATGATGGATTTCACATAAAATTTGGAAACTATTTTTCATCCCCTCAAGTAGAGGGGTATTTGGCAATCTATAGAGTATATTTGTGATTAATTCGACTTTGCATTTTCTGCCTAGTGCATACATGTGAATTTGTAAAGACTGTATCAAAATCCAAGCTTTTATAACAGGACCCATTTCACAATGACACACCTATTGAAAAAATATTTGCATAGTTTTCCCAGGTCTACTCTTATCAATGCAATCTATCTGCTTAACATTTGCCTACAATTATAGCCTATTTGCTTTTTGATTGCTTAACAACCTCAATCCTACCGTTGGGACTTATGGCATTGCTTGGCAAGCACAAACAATGCCGCCGCACTGTGATCAGAAATATGGCAGTCATCATTGTAATTTCCTTCAAATTTTTGATTTCTAGGTCAGTATGAATTCAGAGGCAAAATAGAAGAGTTTTAGCAATTTTGTAACTGTAAAGTGTTATCCACTGTAGTAATACGAGGTCAATTTCCGATTAAACCATTCTTTAATGAAAAAACGTTTTGAAATCTTCATATGAAAAGTTAGTGAGGAACAATTGATGAAAAATATATGATCACTTTACTTGTAAGTTAAATATTGTTACACATTATTAAGGCGATCAACCTACTTTTCCTGTTCTCGCAAATGCAAAATATATTTTGATCTATAAAATAGTTGAATATCTAAAGTCTCCCTCCAATGAAATATATATCATAAATACTGTATTTAATAACATAATTGTTTCATAACCATTTA
>CAJDSM010136762.1:0-14015 GCA_903981925.1 Ostrea lurida | reverse complement strand
GTTATTGTAATGCTAGTAAAATTGTAAACATTCTAGTAGATGATTACTCTGAAAAGCAATGATACGGCCTAGTACGCGCGTACAAAGTTCTCAATTTGATTAGTAATGACAGCGTACACTGTTCCCGATTGTTGACAACAGATGGACACACGAATTGGTAATTATTCAATTGGGGATTTGAAAAACCGGCAAATGAGCACTAGAAGCACATACGATGTCAACATAAGTTCAACAGCAGGATGACATTCCGACCCGAACACGAAAGGTCACACGGTGAATTCGAACCATATACGAAAAGGCAACGTTCTAAATAAGAAGACATACGCAATGCTACACGAGTCACACGTATTCGTTTAGTGTACGATGCATCGAATTGTCCCGGCGCACCATGACTACCTATTATGTAACTGGTCAATATATACTGTTTTAGGAATTTATATCCCGAGTTTCAAACTTTTTCTAGATTATGACATAATTACATTCTAATTACTAATTCTTAAAACACATCACAGTTCCATTAACGGCAATAAAACCGTAATTAGTTGTAATACACTTACGTGCCAATTAAAGGCCAACAGCTCACATTTTTAAAGTTTTTTTCAAAGGCTTGCTTCCAGATGCTAATTGTTCTTGATATGAATGAAAATTTACATTAAATGAAGATTGAATGGGTTCTACAATATTTGAAATAAATCTTTTATTAACCTTTGCAGAAATTGCTATCTTAAAACAAAAGACGTTTTTTTTAAACTCTTTTTCTATTATCCTTGTACGAGAATTGAACGTATAATTAGTTCTTGATATATTCATCAAAGTAATTCACTGCAGTGGTTTGATAAAAATTTAAAACAATGGAGAAACTGCAAACTTTACTATTTTTATTCGAATCTGTCAGAGAATAAAACACAAAGAGCGTCGGATTTAAAGCGGATTCAATGAGTACCGTATATAGTAAAAATGGTATTTATGATTTTTAATTTGGCACGGCAATTAGATTCCTCGCAGTCCATTATCGTTATGAGATAGCTGGTTCACGGTGTCACTGTGAGTCATAGTGTCGATCTTTTAAAAAAACAGTGTGATCAATAGGGATTATCGTGACGCTCGGAGTAGAATCACTTTGATGAGTTTTATCCGTTTCAACATTTCTCTCAGGATTTTTTGATCCAAGAAACATTATGCTTAAATCATTGCTCAAGTTTATATATGTGTAACAAACTCTATGAGTTTACATGTGACAATCAGGCGTGTTTGATAATAGTCTTTTTTCAATATAGTTTATGTATATCCGTATTGTCATATATGGTCGTTATTAAAGAGTCGAGAGTTTTTGTTGCACGAGCTCTAAAAGTTATGCTGTGAACGCGTCATTACTGAGAGTGTACAAGTATGCGTGATTAATGCGTCTATTGAGACATCGAGGGGACATGTGCACATTCTTGTATGTCCAACGATCGTATATCGATACCTTATAAAATAATTTATAAGCATGAGTCTTATGAACGGGTCCTTCGTAGGTAATTAGTCTCTAATGTTAAGCGCTATGACTAGCCGAGTTAAAATCAATTCGATTAATATTGTGGAGGTGTGATTACATAATATGTGAAAACTTGTACTATTATCTCTGCTCTAGTTCTTTTCCCCATTAATGCCACCTTTGGACGCATCTAGCCATTTTGATAAGGCTATTGACGAACTTGTCTGCTCTCAGTACATCATCTCAATAGGATGGACTCTTTCTCTAAGTATTGTAAATAATCTCAAGTTTAGGATGTGTTTGTTGGTTTTCAAAGTTTTGAAATACTCTAAGTTACAAGGTTTGAGAATGTATCAAAACAAGACAGTTCCATAACCAACTACGTAATATCATATTTGCTCATATGATTAAGACTCTCTATGAAATGCATTTCGTTAATAGTACCATCTTGACCCTTAAAAAAAAGTAAAACAAGAAAAAAAAAATAAAGTCACCTGATTAGACAACAACTTATGATGATAATAGAATTGATTGAGTATTGAGGGTCACAGAGTTTGCCGATATATCGGTGCTCTACAACGATTCTATCATACCTGAGGTAAAGACGTAACCGGGAGTAAAACAAGTCCACGAAAATTTTAATTAATAAGACTCTTACACTACTGAGTCTCAGATATACGATCTGTTTGAGTCGAATTAGATTCAATACGCAACTATTAAGCTCCATTACACGAAGAATGGGGGACCATTTAGGAGAGCAAGACAGAAGGCAACTCGCCTCTCTTCCGCAATTGGTTTATTTGGCCCTGGCCAAGATGATTTCTCGTCCGCACGTCACTGAAAGTCGCGCCCGATAGCCATTTTATGAACTATCAGAAAATGATAGGTCTACCCCGGTGGATAAACATGAATGCTCTCTATTCAATCAATCGATGGTGACTCTGAGTGTTACGACCTTGCAGAGTGTCCTTACGAGCTGTATAGATTCTTATTCTTCTTGAGAGGATGTAGTCACGAAGGCTAAAGCCTTCGGTCACGACATTTTTAGATAAGTTATCGGCAGGACCAATTATTATAGTTGATAATTCTTTATGAATAAATATAACTCTCTTTACTTTGCTATGTGTTCTCATTCTTCCTTATTGATTAGTTGCGTTGCATAAAGAATTGTTCTTACATCTCGGGTCGATGCGCTACAGTTTCTGGTCATCAGAGTGTTGAGCCGTTTGAACATATTCTTTTAAATCGCAAGAATCTTAAAATTTGACATCATTTCTAATCAGATGTCCTCGGAGAAAGTTTGACGGAGGTCAAATATTTCAAGTCTCGTATATGCAACCGAATGAGTTCTAGTAATTTAGTACCTCTAGTATACACAATTAATAGTCACTATTGGTATGATATATCTTTGACATTATGAACGTTGTTTTAATCTTACATGCCATATACTCAAATTCTATAGAAAATCAATGATGCTGTGCTAATAAATGCGCAATTATAAACACTTCTGTATCCTTGATGCTTATCATTTCTTTGTGATTGAAATATATTTCGTATGATTCAATTTTAGTTAAATTATGTTGTTGAGGTCTCTCCAGACTTCTATACCTTGTGTCACTTGTTGGAGCCGGAATGAGGCGCATTTAAGTACCGCGACGATATATTTTATTGTCTGGGTTTTGGTCCCTCTCCTTTTATATAAGACGGATTGATTTACTCTCAATCAAGCGAGGCGTCTAGTAGGCTTTTACGCAAATTAGTGTATCTTAGGATAGCCTATGTAGGCTCAGTATGAATGTTATACAGCTTCGCCAAATTGTTCGTTCTGCATATTATATCAGTACCGATAAATCAGCGGGCCGAAGGTTGATATTGAATAAGTTTGCCATTAGATTGTGAATGTTAGCAGCTGTTCTTCAATGAATGAATTCTCTTAAAAAATTAAGACATCTTAGAGCGGTTTGATCAGTTTATTATAAGTAGAATAGCGTGGGGAGAATTAACCAATATTGATTTTAGAAACTCCACGAATCTCATGATTCCTAAGTGACAATTTTGCATGCAAATCTCTCTTCATTCTATTATAATATCACCTCTTACCCCCCTCGTAATTCATTTAGTTTTTTTGTAATTTTAAATAATAACAGTCCCATTACGTTATAAATACAAATCTTTGTGGAACTAGGTAAAGATGCTGTTAGTAGAGTAGTGAACATCGATTCTAACAATTCGATATCAAATACTACCTAGAGTCTCACTAGCTGGTATTCGGACGATTACTTATGCAGTAGAGTGCTCAAAAACTGCAGATCTATGTAATTGTGTTACAAAAAATGCTATATCTCACTGATTTGTATGTCAAACTATCTTGTAGTCTTTCTGCTAGTATATGTTCGATCTTGTAAGCGAACATATCAGAGTGAATCCTACTGGTACGGCAGGCTCAGAGGATATCCATAGAGCGAATTAGGTTCTTAATAATATTGGCTCGGCGCGAGTCGTGGACAAATTCTCCAAAAAGACGACAATGCGCTCACATATGGTGCACATATTATTACCGGCCAAAAGATATTTTTAATGTTAGATTACCACGCAGCTGCTATACTCTGAATCACATACGATCTCGTACGGCTTTCTCGCTTAGATCGTTCTCACCGGCACTATAGCGACAATGCTTTATAAGACTTTCAGGAATAATAATAATTACATGGATGATCTGCGAGGAGCGTTTTACTACTTAGCCACGAAAGGGCCACTTAGATTAACGTGTTTTCATTTAAAAGTACTAGCAGGTCCACTGACAAGACGGTGCTAACTTATTGCGCATTTTAGTGATGCTTGCAGATAAAGAACATCATGATCGTGGAGTTTAAGAAGGCTATAGCTAGCTGTTTTCATAACAGAAATAGTCCAGTCAAACTTCCTTCTCCATTTTAGGTGTACAATTTTGGAACTTTCATCATGTGAATACTATAGGTGGTTTGGGATGTTTACCTCTTTTACTTGACATGTATATTATTGTCATGCTGTTTACTGAGAATCTATATTCTTATAGATAAAAGTATATCAGTACATTATACACTTCGATCTTCAATACTCTTACTTTTTTAATAATTTACAGATATAATTAGCACCTGTACGTATGGTTTACTGCCTAGAGATTGTCAATTTCGTTAGAGCATATTGTTGTTCAAACGGGTCTGGTATCTCCTTACATATAGCGACATTTGTACGTAGAGATTCTGCATATCTATAGTATAATATTCATAAGAAAGCGGAGGGTGGAGGATGACAAGAGGCTGACTAAAATATCTTCACCTATATTATTTAGGGAAATAACAACTCACTCATATCTTCTTCTTTTATCTCTTTATTTTCCTCTATATAACAATACGACTTCGTGTAATTACCTCAACAGATCGAAAGCCTATGTGTAAGGGGCGGCAACACGACGGTCTGACGAAATCGATACGAGAATTGATTCAGGCTCTGCCACAAGTTGTCGCTCGGGATATATGATCTCTCTAGTAGACTCTCTCGATGTTCGCGGCAGTGACCATTTGAGCTCGAGGTCAATACAATCATCGTTGAAGACAACAGCGGATTGATTCACACATTGATCAAATATCTCGTACGAAGATAATACAGGGTTCATAGATCATATATAGCTAGAAAAACTAAGAATTACGGTCATAAAAGTGGATGACTAGTGGGATGAATTTGTAAGCTCGCGATTTCATTAATATACACGACTACAGCGTCTCTCTCTAGATCTTATTATGAGTCTGGATAGAAATTTACTGGTGCTTTATAAATCACGAACTCTCAGCATACATTTTTTTCTCAAGACTCAAATAAAAAGAAGACAGACTGACTGCATATGTGATATGTTGGTCTTGTATGGATTAGTCGATGGAATTTAATCAAATCATAGTAGCTTACCACTAATGGCGTCAGACTGGTGCAAGTTTTAAGTGTCGTCACTATACCGCTCTCTACATGGCCCTAGGACAGTGTATGTTGTAGAGCGAATTATATGACGTTTATTTGCCACTGTATATATACACAGTGGTTCTTTTTGTCTCTTTATAGTTCTCGACATGCTACAGTCCTTGGTTCTAAGGTCAAACGTAAAGATCTTTGAACTAACTTTTATTGAAATGATTGCTAACACCATGCCTCCATTGTAGATACATAATGAATGCAGGTTGTCACCAATCTGTCGTCCGCAATTACCATATCGACTGAGACATAATTATGTATAAAACGACAATCTAGTTGAGTAGTAGATCTAATTGCATACACCTTGCCTATGGATACTTTCTTCAGCCTTACTATGCATAGCGTACCTAAAAAATTCCTAAGTGGGCCGGGTTTATACCAGATTCCCCAACATCTTAGTATCCTGTCTAGTTTATCCATCTATGCAGTGTCTAGTGAGTAACAATGCTTAATAGTAATGGTGGACTGGAAATCATAATCAAGTTCTTCGTCAGTCAACCGCACTGAATCGTGTCTACTTATAGCGTTACTCTTAGACAATCTGCAAAGCCGTTCGCAGTGTGGTATCAGATTGCTCATCTTGACCTTACACTATTCTCTTGAATTGGCACTGACCATTCACTCCTCCTCAGATGAAGGTTTTTATCCGTCTTATTCACATGAATCGGACACATTCGTGCTCGAATAGTATGCAGATGAGTCTACGAACTCGGAGTTCATAAAAGAAAGACCATCTTACGATTCGTGAGGAAATTTTGACCTATGAAACTTAGCTTGCAAACTGAGCTGAAACTATTCCATTATGCGGGTAATGAGACACTTTTTCTATAATTGGTGTCTTCTTATCGTATCTATCGTTTCTTGTGAAATAAAGAGTTTTAATGCCCAGGTTATCCTATTATGACATCATGTCAAAATGACTGCTGAGTGGCAGCCGTGTCAGACTCTTATAGTAACATATCTCTAAAAGTGTGCTACGGTGACGCATTGACCATTTTTCGCGACCAATCTAACCATTGAAGATCAAGGTCATGACATGTCCTTTAGGGTGCCAGGGTGTAGTAACATACAATAAATCAGATCATGTGAAGTAATGTTTTAATTATGGAACTTCTAACACTTAAAAAGTGGTAGACTCAAGAGTCAATAGCAGTTGATGGAGCCCGGGAAAATCCTTATATATTGCCCGCAATGTTAAAACATATTCTTAATTGTCTGATAATTAGGTGACCTATGAAACACTATAGTAGACGACCCCAAATAAATTTCCTCCGCGTTGTGAGCTATGTCTTCAAGGACATGATAGTGTCCTTTAGGGTCAGAGGTGCAATAACATTCTGTGAAACAGGATTTTACAATGATTTCTACCACAGTCGGCGGGATCAGGAGTTAGGGGCCCGGACATACTATTTTGCCTCAATGTTTAGCAATACTAAATATGTTATTAGTGTGTCACTATTAGTTCGCATCCTTTCGTCCTAGGAATTGATTAACGCCAATAAACCTTGGTTAACTCACAAGGTTTTTATTGAGCATCTTCCTATAAGGGGTATCTACGCAAGATGCAAGGCTCTAAATTCTGCATGTGGTATTATATTATATTTAAGCTCCTACACTAGATGGAATATTTCAGGCAAGTATAGGGCCCTGTGAATCTAATCAAATAATTTGTTCTTTGCATATTTCGCTTTAGTAGCTCAATCGTTCTGTTAATTGATGATTGTTTGGATCAATAATATCATTAGATGACCGCTTGACCTAAGAATATGTTCTTTGATCGCTTCGACATGCTTATATATCTAATCGGGCACTCTAAAGATGAGTCTCATTTGAACCTTCCTTAGCTCACGAGGCTGGGCAACATGTCTGGATCGTGACTCTATAAAATTTATTTTATTCTATCAAACGAATTGTTGAAAGAATACTGCAAGTAGAAAGCTTCAAATGCTAGTGCTTAGGAAGTATTTATGGCCCGTTGCATATGTGAAAGAAGATACTCAATTAGTCGAAGCTGTCTCAAAGCGAAGCATAATTTCTCTCGCGATGCTCAGATTTTTAAATGTGACATTGCAATCATCTGACGATAACTTGGATTTTTCGGAATTTTCCACGTCATGGACCCTTCCTTAAGGCTCCAGCTTCGAGCTCTTTATTAAACATTCATATTGAGGGGATAATAATCTGTAAATAGAGATACATTACAAGAAAAGTACTTGATCTAGGATGTATCGAGGCCAAGTATCTTACTTTTGATAATTTCCAATTGTTGACAAAAGCTACTGATTATATGTAGAGTAAGATTAGTGACTTTGAAACTCCTTCTTGCTCGAGCACAAAGACCTTGTTTCAGAAATCAATGATTCATGTTAGCTCAGTCTTTCTATTAGGATCAGCTTGAGGCAACAATTTTGATGAATATGATACTTTAAATGTATCTATTGATTATACTATCATCATGTCTAGTCAGATTACTGCTAGGAGCATTAGTGCGCTTCCGAGCAACTATTTTTGCCACAGTATGTTTAAAATAGATGGCTTATTTTATATAGGACCTTGACCTGTGAATTAGCCTAGGGAGTACCCTCATGGACATATTCTTACCGAAGAGATTTCACTGATACATCCATTCATGTGCTCAGTCCAGTTGGTCAACAGTTCTGTGAAATTTATTTAAATCTACAACGAGGTATCAGGATGTGTAGGAGCCGGACAAAACTATTTGCCAATGCTTAAAACTAGTTAGTGTCATATGTGGACCTTGAACTTTGACGTCATAATACCTTTGATCACCAGGTCACTGACCTTCCTTAGGTCCAGCCGAACAATTCTGTTGAATATTTATATCAAACTACCATAAAGCAGGATTCAGGAGTTGGGCCCGAGACAAACTATTGTGCCAATTTCGTAAAACTAATTATGTGTCATAGTGCCTTGACCTGCTGGACCAATCATTTAGCAGATCAAAGGTCATTGCCACTCTTCCTTGGTCCAGCTACTGGCATAAAAACTATACTCTGTGAAAACATTAGTAATATTCTCAAAGTTGATTTTAAATTCTTAAAAACAGGTACTTAGAACTGGAGATCAATGTTAACTTTATAATAAAAATTAACGACTCAATGCTCATGGGCCTGCGTAGCTCAGTCGGTAACACACATTTTATTTCTTCACGTATCTCGCGGCCCATGTTGCCATACACTATTTCGCATATGTGCACGGTCGCTACATAATTCAGAATATCTATGCGAAAATGGTGGAAAGCGTAATAGGGTAGAAGCTAACCAGGAAGCATAATAATTAATTAATCGTCACCCAGGTCCGTAACAAAACGATTTAATTACCCAGGGTGCATTTAAACATCCAAATACTTTAATAGTACCCAGAGTACCAAGATATAGTACCCAGGACGACAACGACCCCTTCAGCCCAACGCGAGTGAAATATTCTCAACGGGACGATTGATTGATTGACTATTTATTTGTTTTTCGTCCCTTTGAGAATATTTCACTCATATTGAGACGTCACCATTGCCGGTGAAGGACTGCAAATTTAGACCTATGCTTAGCACTTGCATGTATGGCTTTTAGCAATGAGGGTTCTTTTGCGTGTCACACCTACTGCGACACGGCACCACCGTTTTTAAGGTTATATCCGAAAGACCCGTGATTCTCACTTCTAAAAGCTGAGCTCTTGGCGAAGGAGCAATCACTACCTATTTTAACGTCTTAGGTTTGACGCAGCCTGCTCTGAGCATGGGGCTTGAACGCACGACCCCCCGATCTCATAATGGAGCTGTGTATACATGTTCCAGCACTTTGCAGCATACTGAAGTCAAAGACACTGGATGATAGTTGGATTCCCTTCTTGGAGACTGGAGCTATTGTGGCTGTATTCCAGTCTGCTGAGGTTCTGCTTTGGTGTATTGAGGCTTGGAAGACAAGTGTGAGTGCGGGTGTGATTTCATTGGCCATTTCCTTGAGTAAGCGGGTAGGCAGTTCGTCAGGATCACTTGCCTTATGTGATTCAGCCTGGATAGAAGCGTCCCAATACCCTCTCGCCTAATGGATTTGACCAAGGTCAGGGGGTGCTGAACCATCCTCTATAGTAACGACTTGACAAAATTTATTGCCTTGTACTTTGGGTCAGATCTAGAAATTTCATCCTTTTTGAATGGTGAGAATGCCTCTTCAGACAGTTATAAAATGAAATTTATCACCAGATTTCTCATGAATTTGCTATGGAATACACGTCACACATATGCACAACCGACAACTCGTGATCCCAAACTCACGTCACACTTGTCCGTAACCGGCAAGAGACTCGGACGTTGGAGTTCGCCGAGAACTCTGCATATCAAATCAGATTGCATTTTCATTGCGAGCCGCTGAAACGGAGCCGCGAATTTTGCGTATAACCGTATTATACACGTTGCTACTCCACCACCGATCCACTTTTAAAATGGTATTTATATATTTACGATTATGTGAATCTATATGTTTGCACTATTATTTAGTTTTGATACCCTTAAGTATCTTCATTTCACAATTCAGAATGCACAGAACGTCACCTGCCAGTATATCTAAACAATTAAGATATATGTGAGTCTCAGAACTTAAACCAAGGAATTCCCGTCTTTTAGCTAGTCTCACATGCGCAGTTGTGATTTCAACGGATTGCTTAAAGATAAGTAGTATGACTGTGGACGCTGCATTCACGCTACTGTCTCTCATAGAAGTCATACTTACTATGTTGATATCGGAGGTCAATCCCTTACAAGAATCAAGTTCACAATTTCTCCAATCGGTTAGCGCGAGAGAATGCACCCGAGTGTAAGTTTAATCCGAAGTTGGATACAACAATTACGAGTCTTAATGGTCCTCCTTATGTGAGCGTCATCATAGAAGCACGTAAGACTGTATCACAGATCACACTCAAATTTGCAATGGTGGGCACTACCAGGTCGACAACTTTTGGTCACATTTTTCATAAATTGGGAACAATACAACTCGGTGATAAGTATATTCAGTCGGCGAGTACAGTTATCTGAACACGTAGATGGTACATCATGGGTATTCTTTTCTTCTCTTTTGTACGAGGTAGGGCAGGGATCAAGGTCGACACCAATAACGTTTCTGACTTGCAGTTCATAATTGAAATTGGTGTTAATTTTTTGCCTTGCAGGTATATGAAGAATATTAGTTCTTCGTGGCCTTCCCTACACTCTAAATGATAAACATGTAGCTGGTCGCAGAATACGAAGGATCTCCACAGTTTTTTAATTTGTTTGAGAAAATCGGGCGCGTTTTAAGCAATCCCTCTCCACATTGGTAGCTTGATTTTACTGTTTTTTATTTTGATGATTCTTTGTTATGAGGATTCCTTGAGACACTGTAATCCATTAAAGTTGTATGGGATACGAAAATCTATTCTAGCTGACAAAAAACTAATAGTTGGGCGGTTGCTGTGGATAATTAGAGTTTAAATTTAAAACAGCTAGATATCGTTATTTACATTTTTCTTCTTCATGACAGGATGTTTCAGTATAGGATAGATAATTAGAATGTTCGCTACTCTTTGTAATTCCGTCATTGATTGAGCGTTTTCTGGAGTACTTCTTAGACTAACTTAAGTTACCCCATACACTAAAGGGCTTTACTTCATTACACAGTATCGCACACAGTGTTGTCTTTGTAAGGTATTCTTTCAAGGCTATACTTATCATCTTTTTAGAGATACACTAATCGTATTAGTGATATACTCGGTTTGTTTTTCTCGAGCCACCGCGCATAGGATTTCCGATCCATCCATGTTGTTTAGGAATGTTACCTATTATTGATATGGGCATGATCATAAAGGGCTGAACATGTCAACACGCGAATCCAAAACCTATTGCATGTGAATCAGGATTTACTTTAGCAAACTAAAGATCCGTGTCTATATTGGTGATACATCATTGATTAATCTAAAAGTAATATACATCCCAAAATGTGATGAGTTCCTTGTGCACTCTTATCCATTGCTTCACCATTGGGCAATTGCACTTCAGTGTGACGTCTATGAATTGATTTGATGTTGAATTTCACAGCGTGGAAATTCTTATGTTCGCAATTATATTCTCATACGATGACAATTATATATTCCTAGACAAACTTTGAACTCGAATATCGTTCCGGTATTTTTTGGGCCACAATCCAGTTACGGCCTGGAACAAATATATATTCGCCCTGTAAAATTTAGCAATACTAATATTATACTTTATTCGACAGGATTAACTAAATCGGGTAGTCAATGAGTTTCAAGATTATTTACTAATTATTATGAAAACTTCGGCCTATGCACTATAATTATAAAAAGCCTTACTTCCTACGTATACTGTTTAACATCTCACCTCACGCTAAACTATTTACATACAAGAATTTATAGATGTCCTAAAATGCTACATCAGGCTACTAATGAGAATCGCGATCTTACTGAACTACTTGTAAATTTTCAAATTTCAATTATCTAGTCGTTACACAAAAATAGAACTTATCAGAAAATTATTAGGCACTAGATTGTTGTATATAATGAAATGTTTTTAAAAATAGTAGCGACTCAGATGATAAATTTAGTATTACCTTCTATGTCTGCTCAACTAAACAATCTTATTTTGTTTGTCGCAATGAAGATGTGAATATTTCCAGATAAGTCGTTCCGGTGACTGACATTACACCACGCTTTCTGGTAACTATTTTTATTCTTTTACGATTCAAAGAAGATTTTGATTAGTATATAGCCACAAGCAAAGAATCAGAGTGAACACAATCTTCATAACAGAGTGAAGTATGAATAAGGTCGCACAATCATGCCAAATATGTTAACACCTAGATGCGTGCTAGATCGAGAGACCTATGACGGGTATGCAGACAATTGAGAAAGCGTATGCTTAGAATAACGCATAGGTGTGATATTAATATACTGTTAAATGTTTAGATTCGATTGCCAACTATAATATCTCTTGTATTTCATAGCCTGATCCTATCTTTCTAAATGGGTACATAGGCCAACAGGGGTAGTAAAATTCACTTTTGGCCCTTACACAAAGAGAATGGTCATGTTTCCGTGATTTTGTGTAACTTGGTATAGAGAGATAATAATATATCTGAACCCTTAGCTGCATAGGGATCGCCTAACGTTTACAATGAATGATTAAAAAATAAAATTACATCCGGATTGAGTATTAAAGAGAACGATAACATAGTGTATCACGAGAAAAATCTCGAAACGAAATCAGGTCAAGAGCAACACTACCCTATTCCTCTCTATTGGACTTTATTTTTCTTCTTATGAGCGAGTAATAAATCCTTAAAATAATGGGTGTAGTTGTTTAATCAAGTTATAACTTAACATCTCGAAGTATTAAAAAACAGGACCACTTTTTGGGATCGCAATAGAAATAACTGTGCACACTCGAAATTGGCAGGCAGGAAGACAGTCCTAAGTGCTGACTAAGATTGGCTATATTTTGTCATGAGTAGTCAATTTACTAAGACATGGAACGTACTGCATAGATTCCTGTTATTTTGGGAGTGAGGGCGAGATCGTAGGGAAGATTCTCGGTATGCGACTTCTGGTCTGTTTCACATGGCATTGATTCCCAGATTTTCTGATCAGACGTGATGTTTAATTCACAGTCACCGTGCCTTGAGAGCTCTGCTGTATGCGTGCTATTCTATTGCTCTTGCATCAGGACTTGTCAGGTGGTGAGGCATCTTTCTGTGGTCTCCACCATTTCCTTCTCACTCCGTGTGTCTGAGTTGTAATGGTAGTAGTTGTAAAGTTCTGCTCGACGTACTCTGTCCATCGCGTGTACATGCCATAGAGAGGAGTTCTCGTCAGTAGCTCTAGCGGTATTGTTTCACCTTGAGAATCAGCACAACTGACTTGTATTTGCTGCTCCTTGTCAGCGTCTCTTATCGAATGTTGTGTGCGACTTGTCTGTGGCTCTTAATCCTGGGTTTTCTGTTATAAAGTCCTACATAATTATCTATGATATTCCCGAATATTTGGGCGCGATAGGCGGTAGGTTTAAGCTAGTCACTGCGTCATCCGCGGTGTCTATCACTGCTAATTTGTCTTCCTCCGTTCTCTCCTCTCGATCCAATACGGAACAAGATAGATCCCTCGGTCTACCTTCACTCAGCAGGAAGAGTTGATCCGAGTCTTTCCTCCTCTGCTGTATCTTCGGACTACCCCTCGCTACATTGGGGGTGTGAGCTCATTATAGAGGGTCACAAATGAGGTTTGAGAGCTGCAAAGCCGTTCGCCGTTCTTTACTTGGAAGTATATGCTTGGCACACTGATGGATCTGACTCTTATGCTTTTTTCAGGTCAATTCTCTACTCACGGTGCATTGCTGTTTGTAGCTCTTCTTAGCGTCTGATCTTCAGAGAGTCATGGTGAGAGCATCATAATCGTGTGGTCCGCTGATTTAAAGGGGTAGCATTTAATGATCAAACTGACCTACTCTGCTGACACGCACCAAGATCTACACTGA
>CAJDSM010136747.1:76-18596 GCA_903981925.1 Ostrea lurida | reverse complement strand
TACTTTGTTACTTTGCCATTTTATATGCATATGATTTTGGTAGAAACTGCAATTGAGTACGATTTAATATTTGAAAAAATGTGACATCCACATTTTACCACGTCCGATATCTACATAGAACTGTAAAGGTATATAGTTTTACCGGTAAGTCATCTTATAGAGTGCAAAACATAATACACTAGTCGAGGAGAAGTGATGTGCAAGGAACATTGAAATTCACTGTGTCTTTTGAAAAGACACATACGATCTTGTGTTCACCTTTTATAAATCCAGTCTCAGATGACTGTACGTATCACGGCAAAGCAAACAAGTGTGATATATAATTGATCTAATCAGCATGTCAGATACAGTCACGTTTAAAGTCAGTATTCCGTAAATTATATGATCGTTATAACAATTTGGTTTACCAGTATGACCTACCATTGAGTCTAATGCTGTACAAAAAGGCGAAGTTAACATTGTGTCAAACGTAATCATAATCCAAAAAACATATACAAAATCGAGTGTAGGGCAACACGGACCTCCGACAAAAGCGAAGGTAGGATCAGGTGCCATGGAAGAGTAAGCATCCTCTGTCTGATGTGTTTCATAGCAATTGCTAAGCCGTGTTTCACACACTGATTTGACTACGGATTGGTCCGTTAATCTGATCAATACTATGGACTCACGGCGGGTGTGACCGGTCAATATGGGATGCTCACTACTCCTAGGCGCCTGATCCCACCTGTACCCATGTTTGCCCAACTGTTTGTATGCTATTTTGGACTTGCAAGATTTATCATTGTTCGTTATTTTTGCCTTTACATAAATAGACTGTGCAAAACGTTTTTTGAAACTCTTCCCTTTTTGAGGTGCTTATTTTCATTTCTATTTCAGATCAATAGATCGACATGCCAATTTTTAATTCTTATCAGTGCATACACATCTACGTTTCAGCATGCAAATGGTATACGAGTTTATCTTTTCTGATATAGCCATCTTCGGTAAGATGTCCTCACACGTTAAAATGATAGAATGCAAAGTATTCTTTTTTGGATTGATTCATTTTAGTTGGGCTCCAACTTGTTTACAGTAAGTAAGTAGTGTGAAAAACATTGTAACACGCTGTAAGAATTGATGTGTGAAGTATTATCATAAAAATAAAGCCCTGGTGTATCGAGTTTGGTGGGATTTTTTTTGGCATTTTTGTTTGTATCTTCAGTGGTTGTTGCTTGGGCTTTGTGTGGAACAAAAAGCTGGATAAATGTATCCGTGAGTTATACATAATTGTCAAAGTTAATATTTTAGAATTTATCTTATTCATATTATTTTTGTTTTGCTTATTTTGCTGAATCTCAGAATATGTGTAGGCGGTTTTTAACGACAATTGCATATACTTGCACGCGTTTCTCGGACTGCGCTATAGGTGGTCAGAATATACATTTCCATTGTACCCTGTACCCATGGATGTTTTGGAAAAAAATGCACAGAAGCGTGTTATCATCCATATTTTGGAAAGTGTTGTCTTAAGAAATGTAATTGCTCTTTTGAAGAGTTTAACAACGTATATGGCTGTAAACAAAACTTTGAAGGTTTACGTACACGTATTAGTTGGGGTATAAATATTCTTTGCACCTGAGACCATCTCTGTCCAGTGGTCCCTGTCTCGCCCTCTTGAGTTGTGTTCCATATATGATTTATGAGATTGATAACTGTTCGTTATCTTCACCTTTTCATTCTTTATCGGTTCA
The DNA here is from genome assembly GCA_903981925.1 of Ostrea lurida. Taxonomy (NCBI): domain Eukaryota; kingdom Metazoa; phylum Mollusca; class Bivalvia; order Ostreida; family Ostreidae; genus Ostrea; species Ostrea lurida. The sequence continues at coordinate 16,866 of CAJDSM010136747.1, read as the reverse complement.
AAGCAATTGTTAAGCCGTTTTTCATACACTAATTTTACTACGGGTTACTCCGTTTACCTGATGAAGACTACGGATTGTTTTGTTTACCTGATCAAGACTATGGGCTAACGGCGGATGTGACCGGTCAACAGGGGATGTTTACTCTTCCTAGACACCTGATCCCACCTTTGGTGCGTCCAGCAGTCAGTGGTCAGTATTTGCCCAATTTTTGTTTTCGTATTATATTTGGGACTTTCGAGATTGATCATTGTTCGTTATCTTTATCTTTACATATTAAGGTGAAAGTTTTGGAATTCCACTTCGTTTGTAAGTAGGGAATTGGTCAGTATTCGTTATCTTCGTATTTGCACTGCTTCAGAATGTGAATTTTGATATTTTGAGTTGTCTGCTTCGTACTTGGATATTTTATTGAACATTGGCATAACGGCAAACTAACTACTCAACTTTATGACAAACGGGACGATTTCAGCTTCTCCATATTTATGTAGCAACATTCCATTGCTTTTAAACGTGACTGTTGAAACCCCTGCGACAACAACTTGTCTGTAAGTAGCATGCCTCGATTCAAAAACTGATCTACGCAGAAAAAGCTCTTGCGTATCGAATAATTTGAGAGACATACACACCCTATATGCAGGTCATGATAAAATATTGGCACATAAATATGGGACGTTGATGATGGAGAAACTGAAATCCTCTCGTTTGTTATAAAATTGAGAAGTTATTTTGTCGTTAATATTAATGTTTAATAAAATATCCAAGTACGAAGCAGACATGGAAGACTCTGTGGTGTCCTTTATTTCTAGTTCGTTGGGATGTATTGAATCGACATATGAATGGAAATAATAATTGTTGATAGATAAAACATAATCAATATATCGAAATGTCGAACTAAAGGTTGGTATTTACCCAATGTAAGTTATGGTAAAGCACAGTGTAAACATTGAACAGAAAAGGGAATGAAAACCAACTCGAATTATTTGACATCGGCAATCATCGGAGTTAGTAACATCTCTGGATTAGTTTTCACATTGTACCATCATGACACTACTTATCAGGACGAAATAATTCCCCAACATGTTAAATATAGAAACAAACAATCATGAGAAATCGATTAGTTTATACATTACAAGGAAATATTCAAACTGAATTGAAGAGAGGAATAATAAATGAGGAAATTAAACGAATTGCAATTTTAAAAATTTTATATCCCCAGATTTCACAACTGTATGTTAATACTGGAACAACAATTCTCTCAAAGATATCAAACTGGGATTAAATAAGTAAAATAAATTTTCTTATCTTATTTCTGACACCGTACATCGCTTTTTGTGCTTGTTTACTTAAATTTGTTTGATGTGCTAAATTAAAATACTGACCCCCCCTAGAAAACGATCCCTGTATGAAACAGTGTTACCTGAATTGGATATTTAAAAACTAGTTATATGTTTATTTTGTTTGTAATATGGTCGATACTTTAAATAGAATCGCATTGAATCCAACCGATGCCCGAGAAAAATAATAATTGAGAAGGTGCATTTCCTGTGCACAGTTTGTAATTTGAATTTGCAGACTGCCATGAGAGTCAATATATCAGACTCTTCAGTGAATTTTCTTGCAGGGAAATATCCAAAATGATGACCCTTCCCGATCTGGGGCTTAAATTAAGTGAGAATATTACTTACTAAAGCGGCAACATGGATTATCTGTGTATGCTGATTGCTGAATAATTCAACGACTCGCGAGATTTACCATGACTGTCATGAATTCGTCCTTGACCAAAATTTTTATAGCCGGCAGAGTGATGGCGGAATGGGCTGCAACAACATCCAGGGGTGGGGGTTCTGTGGCTCAGGGTGAGACCATGTCAGTTATAAGCCTAGCTCTTCCTTGCTTGGAAACTTATTTTCATCCCGCCTGCCTTCCCTTCTATTGATTTTATCTGGGTGTTGAATTATGAACTACAAATCGGTTGATTTAAAGGTTTTATGATAAAAAGAGTACAAATAGATTAACTGGATGGTGGTGAATTGACAAACTTTTTCTGGTATTTTTCACAATGTGTTCTTTGTTAGATTTTTGGAAATTGTAAAGCTCGTGCGTTTCACGTCTAGGTCACCTAGCCATTTCTCAATACAGTCGTGCTCTGAGATAAACGTCTAGGAGCATTTTACAATAAAAATTTACACTAAAAAACGAGGCTTATCCAAATTCTGATAAAGCAGCTGATTAGTTGATTTAAATAACGGTGGCATCCGCAGTCGAGACAAAGACAAACAAAAGTTTATTCGATTTGAAAATTGAGTTTACGCTGAAACCGTTAGAGAAAGTGTATTTACCGACGTTAGCAAATAGGTCAGACGTGTTAGCTTTATCAACACCTGTGGAAAATCGCCATTCTACCGAAATTGATGTTTGAAAAGTCAAGCAGATTTCACGTGATGTCAGCATATCGCCACTAATTTATTTAGATAAATGAAAAATCAAGTTAAGAACTTACAGAATTATAATGTGTTTATTTGGATATGGTCACAAATAAAGGTTTGTTGTAATCTGAATATTTGTTTTCGTTGGTGTCATCCTTTAAATTAGAGTTACCGTTCGTTGATAGCGCCTCCTCGTGGTGTAATATTTTTAAATAGAATGCTCCAAGGCGTTTGAGTGGGGAATCAAACGGCTTGCGTGACCTAGGCTAGTCAGGTATGACATGAATACATTGGGATAACTCGTACTAGAGTTCATTCCTGAACAATGTGAGTCGCCCAATCTTGATTAATTGTGGACTATTATTTGATATACATTAAATAATCTTCATTATATGATAGTATATCTAATTTGAAAGCGTTATTTTTTATATTCTTTCAATAAAATGGATAGTGGAAAATGTCATAAAACTTACATGGAATGCAAAATGAATAGATCGATTGTGTGTGACCGGTCAGCAGAAGATGCTTACTCCCCCACGGTACCTAATTCTATCTTCGCTTTTATCAGTTGTCCGTGTTGCCCTACATTCGATTTTGTATGTATGTTGTTTGGGACTATGATTGCGTTGAACACATTGTTTACTTCGCCAATTTATATTGACAAACATGGGTTCCTGGATATGCAAATGGTAGGATTATATGCCTAGGGGGAACAATTATCCCCTATCCGCTGGTGACACCTACCGAGTGTTCTATATCTTGATCTTGTGAATGGGGAGATCCGTATTCTAAACCATCGTATATAGAAACACCGTGACACATCGTTAACATTGGGAGAAACCAGAGGAATGTATCTTATTATTTGTTTTATACCTCTAATAATATGCAAATTTGTCGTTTCCCATAATACACAAGTCTGTGCATGTTCTGTCGAGTATGCCATAGACCTACTCTGGTTAATGCTACAAATATACATTCGAAGAGATGCACCTTTCCCCCAAACACTCTGCTACTTATCTGTGGCAATGGTCAAAAAACAGTAAACTTTTTGGGAAATTACTTTTGTTCTTTTGAAGCTCCAGAGCTCTTATAAAACTCAAGTTAAAGATAACACTTGTTACGGTACTTTCATGCAAAACATTGAATGAAATGATCCACGAAAATGCATGTTATTTGTAATTTTTTGATGTAAAGGTATGATTGTCAACTATTCTCTCAGGAATGAGTATACGTTATGTACGGACACCTATCTTCTGTATCAGCATTTGTAAATCTTTATTTGTTGGCTTGCAAATTTCAGCATAATTTTAAAATGAAAAATTTTAGCATGGAACCATAGGCTAGCGGGCCGTAGTTGTCACATTTTGTTTTTAATGTTGTCGAGGTATCAGACTGGCCTTTTATCATTCGTATCATAAAACACCAAAAACATACCATAAATACATCTGCTTGATGGACAATCTTGAAAATGAATATACTCCTTTCTACTGTATTTTAGCCATAGGTTTAGGTATAAAATTTAGAAGTTATATAAGAATTGGAAATAGGTTAGTGCAATTGCTATTCCTTCGCAAAGCTCGGCATTTGAGAAGTGCAAATCACGCGATCTTTCGGATATCACCTGTAGCAATCAAATGTCGGAGTCCCGTTGTGTCGCAGCATTTGGTCACGCAAAGAAACCCTCACTTGCCCGCTAAGCATTAGGCTAGAATGTTTTGCAGCCCAAGCACCGCGGCAATGGGATGTCTAATATGAGTTAAGTATTCTCACGGAACGAAGAAACACAATTTCAATTCTTCAATCTTGTTCACTTAATAATTTTTATGTCATTAGTCGACTTATGCGACCCTTTGATTCTTGAAAATCAATGACGATCATTCCTCTCTCATGGGCAAACAATTCTGAAAGGTTTGATGTCCCTCTATGAATGTTCATATAAGCTTTGTTCCATCAAGGTTCCAGGACACAGCAACAGCCGCAACGGCGAAGCGAGAGCTATCCCCTCCGCAATTACTGTCGTGAGGAGGATAGATATAGAGTTATCTGAAACGAATTACAATCATGGTAAAATGATTGCTCGTTTCATTTACTAAGATAATATCCATTTTACCATGAATTGTTGGAGCAATACTTATAAATGCGACTACTATCGCTTCACGTCATTGTTTTTATATCCTTGATCCTTATATTAAGCTGTAAAAAAGGAGTCTACTAGTATTTCATTCCCCCAAGATGAACATAGAGGATGTTTTTTTGGTTGTTTTGGTGTTTGATGATACGAATGCATGAAACATTGAATATGCAGAAATTAAAAGCAATTGTGTGCAAAGACCACTCTAGTCAGTTGCTGATGCGTTAATTATTCCGATTTTAAAAATTTTCTGAAATTACCAACTAATAATGATTTACAAATGCTGTACAAAATGGCTTTATCAATACGTTATCATCCTAGAATTTTACATCCTATTCGCTACATTAAAAAAAATAAATAAGCATGCTTTTGTGGATAAATTTCAATCCAATGTTTGCATGAAGTACGTAACCAAAGTATTTTCTCTAAACAAGTTTTTAGATAAGAAGCTCTGGAGCTTCAAAGAACAAAATGTATTATAGAAAGATTGTTCTGTTGTTTGTTCATTGCACAGGTAATTAATTCAAGGGATTGAGAAAATGGTGCATTTTTTGTATGTTGTTGTAACACCAATTAGATTCTATGGCTTGCCGACAGTGCAAGACGACGTGCTAATATTTTGATGACATTGTGCTTATTTAGAGGTGCTATAAATCAAATATACATTCTCTGGTTTCTGCCATGTATAGAATCCCCATAAGGAAATATGTTTGGAATCCGGCGTGCAGAACAGGTTGGATTTACTAGTAACGATGTGTCTCACGGGAAAGGCCGTCTCACTGTTTATGAACAAGTCAAAGTAAAGCTATTTGACAAATGTAGCTACTGCCATCCTATAGGTAACTCTGATCTACACATTTAGAATTCCATGGAATCCATTTTGCCCAACCCTTTCCTTTTGCGAAGTCTGTACTAAGAGAAAATCTACATCATTATTATATCTTGTTTTACGTCCACCGATATTACTGGTCACTCAATTGACTTCACCGAATGCACGGTGGAAGGGCTGCACAAAATTTGTTCTCTTTGCTCGAGCACATAAGACCTTTGAGGCAGGGAGGGATTTTTTTCGTGCCCATACTGTCTGTGATCGGACTCCGGTTTCCGGTCTCATTCGGAATATCGCCTCATTCATCGCTCTTACCTACGTCATGGGATGCCGAGGACTTATCTTCTTAAGTAACGCGGAATCCACTATAATATAATATAATATAACATGTTCATGCAACGTGATCATTAATAAAGATATATTCAGGTCTTGCCATAGATACTTCTATTTTTTTTAACGGTGTTAAGAAAATGATTTAATTTACCCTGTGCTCTGAAACTCAATATAAAAGTAAAACATTTTGCGCAATTCTGATAATAAAATACGAAACATACCTAGGCTTAATACAAGAGCAGCCTTTAATGCTGGCTCGGTGCTTTCTCGTGATATGTATGATAAGGGAATCCATTACAACCTCTTCTGCGCATGTGCGCAAAAAATTACCCTAGATGTGAATTATTTGTTGTTTTTCAACTCGTCCGAGAATATTTCTATCTATATTGAAGACGATACACATCTGCAGGTGAAGCTGGTGCAAATTTAGAGCTCGTGATCTTAGCACTCAAAGGCTTTAGCGAGAGGGTTGCTTTCGCGATGCACACTATACTTGCAGACGATTCTGCGTGATTTTCCACCCCGGACGTTCCGTAATTTGGAAGACGGTATCATAGCGATTTGTGTATATTGAAAATAGCTTAAGATTGGCTCACTTTATTTACGTTACTAAATGACTGGGCGTCTGATAAATTACTTTTAGATAGCGACTGTTAGATTAAGTAATAAAGATGCCATCTCATTGCTAAAATTGGTTTATGTGGTATTTTTATAAAATAACGATCGCTCGTATTTGCTGTTCTGTTGTTTGTTTAGCTGTTCTAAAATAGATATCTGCGTTGTCACGTGTGACAAAAAAAAAAAGGGGCCCCCGGGGGGCGCTATTCAACTAATGGGCATTTACTTGTGACTCACAGAATAATATATAAATATTAACCAATGTTATCGTATTCTGAAAGTCGCGATCGAATGACTGATTTTCATATTTCAGAATAAAGTATACTCAGATGTGATTATCGATTAAATATGCAAGCATTTTATTTTTGTGAGTGTATAATATATGGCCAAGCTTGTATCCTTTTAATTAAATCATGTTTTATCCCGGTGTCCCGCAGTAATTGGGAAGACTGATGTCAATATTTTAAAATGAATTAATACACATTGATTGATTATGATTTGTTGTTTTCGTTCAGTTAGAGATTTTCACTCATATTGTAACGTTTCTACATTGCCAAGTTAAAGAGCTGCAAATATTAGATTCTAAGGCTATATATTGTGTCCCCTTATTGGCAGTACTATTTTTGTATCTATGAATGCAAGAGATTTGTACAGACATCTGTTAACGTGGTATAAAACACAAAAACTTGCGTCTCCTTCAACCTTACATATAAGTATGTAATGATGTGCTATCAATTAACAATCATTTTCTAATTTATTTGATTCTTTACATTTGTATTTGTCTATCCTGAAAACTCAGACATAAAAGGACACCACAGAAGCTAGCATGATTGTGGACATATTTATTATACATGACTTATGCAGACTGACAAATACATATATATAACGTAAGATGACTTTTGCTGGAATCGTCACGCGTTTCTTTCTATTTATAATATATCAATTCACTCGTGCCTTTGCTGGTGTGTATATCTCCAAATTGATTCGATACCAAAACAGCATGCCGTATGCGGACCTTTTTAAAAGCGAGGCCAACTACTTACAAAAAAGTGATGTGCAGGGTTAATGACGAACCTCGTTTAAAAGTCCATCATTTCCCAAATACTTACTGGTTCGCTATAATGATCACTTGTTGTCGATTCAAATTTATCAATCTAAGGTCATATTGACTGATTTGTTCAATACCCTTTTGTCTAGACTGTCATCTTCCTACTAATATTGACATCACGGGTAATCCCGTTTGATTGTACTTTCGACTAGAGTGTCACGGCGGGTGTGACCGTCAGGTCAGACGGTATGCTTACTCCTCCATTGGCACCTGATACTCTATGCCTTCGCCTTTTGTCGGATGGTCCGTGTGTGCTCTTCTTAAGCGGCACTCTGATTTTGTAATATGTGTTTTTGGTATTATGATTAACGTTTGCACAATCGTTATCTTGCCTTCATTTGTATTGTGCTTTAGCACTCATGGAGCTTGTTAGCAGAGGGTTCTTTGCGTCACGCCATGCTCGACTACGTATTGTTCGGGCGATATCCGTCTGTAAGGTCATTATTCCAAGAAGACCCGTGTTCTGCAACTTCGAAATGCCGTAACTCTCTGCGAATGAGCAATCACTTACCTATTTTACGTCTTTAGGTTTTGACGGCGGTGTGTGCGGCCGGAGTGCCGAGCAACTGGGGCTTGAACGCACTGCCCTCACCGATCACTGACCGCCGACGGAGCTCTTACCACTGAGCTAAATCCGCGCCAGGTTACATGTCATGAAATTAGGATATATTAATTGTTTTGATTTTGTTAATTAATGAATTGTATACATGAGCACTTCAGTTTTTTACAAACCATCCCCTTTTCCCAATTACTATACTTTCTTAAACCATTTCTTTGTTTCCGCTGGCCGTTCCATTCACCATCGATTGTATGGAGGACATAGTATGATAACTGAACTCTAACATTGAATGCCAAGAAATTCAAAATTAATGCGAAGAACCCTTGTAAATTAGAGTTAAAAGTGTATAAAAACTCCCGATTCAAATTTAAAAATAAAAGAGATATGGACAATATATTGTTATCGAATATGCTCAAGAATAAAGCCGTATTAATTAACAATAATCGGTTTTCTAATTTGGAAGATGAATGAACCGATGACAATAACGCTCAAATATCTCCGGTTATTGAATGTTTTTCAATAACGACCTTGTATTTTGGGACTATGATGTACGTTTAACACATTGTTATCTTCGCCAATTATATTGATGACACGTAATAGGACAGATTATGTTTCAATATTTTACTCAAACAAACAGAAATCCATAAATATGCTATTGATAGACAAAGTACCGCTATAGCGTACGATATGACATGAATAAGGAATACTATTTGTTCCCACATTATGGCCCTCTTAGGCATCACATGTACATGTAGCTGATTAAACAATCATAAATAAAGCGAAGTCAAGAAAATTTTCCGGAAGGAAAACGTCCTGTCGACACTCTATTTCTAAAACTTGAAATTCCATTAACTTAATATCAAAATAACAGTTTATTAAACCACAGTATGATTTTTATCAGCGTGAAAAGTGGGTGGATCCCGTCCCCCCCACTTGTGCCCAACCAATAGAGGGTCCAAATGCATACTTAGGTCGACATTAGTATAAATATCAATATACTGCATGGTGGTATATTGTAATGAAACTCTAATGACTTTGATACAAATTAACATTTCATCAAACTAAATAACTATGTACACATTTTAGTTTTACGTATCATTTTAGATCCCCTTTCCAATCAGTAATAACTATTGAGAACATGCATAAGTCATAAACTCATTTGAAGTTTCCTCTGGAATATTTTTATTTCATTCGATTGTTCCCTAATTTGCATCAAAAAATATCAAAATGGACCGGCCCACATTATCATAGGGAAGACTAAATCCCCTGCGATCATTTCCCGGCCGCACATCCTGACGCGAAGAAACAAATAAAGCATCGGAAGGAAACGAACAAGAAGCACCCAACAACGGAAGCCGTCAAACTAAAGTAAGCAATAAACATGTAGAAAAAAACAAAGTCCGATAGAATAAACAAAAGAAACATTAATTGTTCGCGTTAACTAATTTTTAGTTTTGAAGAAATAATACGGATAAAATTGTGACTAGTATATGTCATTTATATTTTCCCGAACAATATCAATCAGTGGAATTGTTCAGAAACAAATTTTTTAAGTATAAGAATCGTACCTAATTCCCGGCCCAGTGTTTGCACAAAATGTACGTACCATTCAACTCGACTTGGACATGGCCATATGCAAGGGCATGGCCATGGTAGGTAATTTTTTTAAAGCGAGGCCACTACTAAACTCAAAAAGATTGATGTTGCGGTGTTATAACAAATCTCGTTAAATTCATCAATTCGCAAAATTCTAACGGTCGCTATAAATGACCTTGTTTGCGCATTACAAATTATCACTAAAGTCAAATGTTGACTGATTTGTTGTCATACCCTGTGTTAGACGTCATTTTTCATACTAGATTTGACGACGGGGTAACTCCCGTACTTTGTTTTTAACTAACAGGCCTCACGGCGGGTGTGGACCGTCAGCAGAGGATGCTTACCCTCCGGCACCTGATCCTGCTTCGCTTTCATTCGAAGTCCGTGTTGCCCTAGACACTCGATTTTGTATTGGTGTTTTTTACTATTGATTGCGGTTTGATAACTTTGTTACTTTCGCCATTTTATAACTGAAAGTCATTGAAAGATCACTGGATATTATACCTTTGAGTTTTTTAACTGAAAGGTCCTCGTTTCTTCCTGTTTATATGTCCCAAGGTCAAGCCTTTAGGCATTGGTACAATTATTAAACAAAAAATTCATAATACGGTACCAATGTTTATGCAGCCAGATCGCATATTTCGACAATATGTCTCTTCAGTGATGCTCAAGACCGAAAATGTGGAAATCCGAAAACATGGAACGTAAAAACTTAATAAAAAGTGATCGGAGTTAGTGCCAAAAGAATCTAACATTGTGATCTAAAACAGGAATATCCGTACTGTCGTGTGCTAAAAACCCAATGCACATACATTAGCATGGGCAATATATATCAAACAAGAAAAAATATCATTAATATCTGGAAGCATTACCGGTTAATGTAGATAATGTACTATCCACATAGTACAGTTTGATTTGGGTTATTTGTTCAAAACTTCATACACCACTTGTGTCTCCAATGTCGTGATGTACTAGGTATGTGTATTTTTCCGCTTAAAATTTAATATACAGCTTGTATTTTGAGTAATGTAATAATATGAATCCGTTTTCAATCAATTAAAACGTTAATATGGACGTGTTACAATTATGAAGTTCTTGAATGCTTGATAAAGAATTGATTACATTGCATGGTAATAACACCATTTTGTTGTGGTTCGAATGTACTTAACCTGTGTAGGGTTACGTTGATATGCATTGGAAACTTAGATCATTCACAACTGCACACAAGTCATAATGCTCAGTTCATTTATTGTTAAATAAGAAAAAGTGCATCAGACATTTCAGAAGAATGACAATACGATGATTGTATTATTATCTGTACTTGAAATTTAATTGTATTGTGTCATGTGAAATATAGGAAGGGATTCCAGATATTAACTTATTAAATTTGCTACATACAGGTTGCGAAAAGTTTCAAACATGTTCTGAATAAATTTTGCTTATGGGTAAAGTTGTCCTGCAACTCAGGCGATTCAACCTATTATATTTAAAGACACGAATTTTGAATTTATAGATACTGAATTGATTATATTCAGCGATGCATGTCTGGTTTTATGGGAAAATTGGCTTGGCCTTTGCCATTACCACAAATATGCGTCGTGTGCATGGAAGCCAACTGTGTGAACAAAGTATGTCATCATCAAGCATGCGCAAGAAGATAACCCTGACGGTAAAATCTACATCGTCAAGACCGTATCTAATATATATCTTATTAACTAGAAAAATAGTGACAATCATTTATTTTTGTGTTCGATGCATAGAAAGGTTGCTGGCTTTGTAAAAAGAGGATGATGTTTTAACTTTAAATCCGACTTCTTTTATACACTTTGATAGACTGTGCTACCGAGGAGTTTATGTCAACTGCTTGTGAATACCTGTGTTCCTTTATCCTGTATTTGGAAAAAAACAGAGGTGCCAAAGAATATGTGAATGTGAGAAAGAAAATTGTAATCCCTAATTAACGGGGTGTATTTTAGGTAAACTGGAAACCATAATTACTTGCTGTTAGATCAACGAAGACAGAATGTTTCACATAGTTAGCAATTAAAATGGCGAAGTAAACAAAAGTACAAGCGTAATAAAAAATTAATTTCATTTAAAGTAATCGCAATTTAGAAGAACATCTAAGAAAAATCTCAAGATTGTGTGGTTCATGCCTTTAAAAATATGAAAGTCTGTGAAATTGAACATGTTTATATAACATATCATTCAAGGAAAACCGTCTGGCATAAATGTGTTCAAATTGATTTAAACAGTGTCAATCATTTAAATGTACATTGTCAATAATATATATGAAAAAAGGAAATATGACATTACTTTTTTACTCCGTTATTGGTTGATTCTTTTTCACATTTTTCTAAAAAACCTAACGTAATGATGTGTCTGGTTTCAACTGATTTTGCTTGTACAACAATATCAAACCTCGTTTTAAAATCATACACACTTCTCTTTTTAAGAACATGCTTGCAAAAAACATGCAGATATGTAAAAATGTAAATGGATATAGTCCCACCAAATGAGGACTTAAAGGCATGGACCACGTTTCTGAGCTAAAAATGTTCACCATTTTAGATTTCCATTTTTTAATGTTACAATGCTCATTAGGGTATTTTCTAAGTGGTCAGCAATAATTTTGAACGTCATTGTTGAGTTAGCAAGAAGAGAACAGCACTTACAATTCTCACTGTATCTCAACAAATTCCCCGTTCACGAAAATGCGTATCGCTCCCTATGAACTGTAATCTATGTGCTTTCGCTTCGTTCGAAGGTCCGTGTTGTTCCACAACTGCGATTTTGTGTGTTTTTTTGGACTAATGATTATTTTGATACTTTTGTTACTTCGCCATTTTTATATTTTTACGTCCTCACTGAAAAAAGAACGAAATACACTGTAGATATAATTAAGGATGAAGTACCAAGCATGGCATTGCTGCATGTATTAATTATCAATTGAATAGCTATTTTCCTTGTAAATTACTTACCCTATGTATTCAGAGATTGAGGAAGAGCTAAATGTTTCTTTTTGAAGGAAAGTTAGCAATAATTAGCGCAATGTTATTAATATATACATAGCGTACATGAAACGTTCATTATGATATCACTCAGAGTTCACAAAGCCAACCTGCTTTTAATTCTAAGTATTTTATCCCCTAGAAGCACCATCACTGTTGGAGTTTCCATAATATGTATCGAATAACAAAAGCTCTCTATTCAACTGTAGAAATGGAAACATAGTAAGACACCCATACTATAAATTTTATTTTTAGATTAATACAATGAAGGTAAGAAAATCCGTTGTCCATTAACTCAAACTTGTATAATTTTCGTAGTATGATTCTTACATTTTCCTAAGCTGGCCCGATGAACATACCGTACAAGTTCTCAGTAAAGCATGTGAACATTGTATGGGTCTTAATACACAATTAGAAATTTGTTTTTATGATCGAATAGGTGGAGATCCAACAACCTCTAAGTGGAAATTAAATCATATTTGGATATTCAAATAAGGCAACCCTGAACATTTATTAGACAAACGTAAAATTAAGTTTCTTTAGCCATTGCGGATAGATATTGTGCTAAGTAAAACCAAAAAATTGTATAGTCGCACGGGTGAAAATCCAACTACATATCGATTATGAGCCTCGATTCATCTCCTATATTTCTCCTGAATAATTACACTTACAAAAATACTTATATGTTTTTAACGTTTATTTCTGTATGGGACGCCTTAATTTAGTTGAGTTCATTATTAGCACCGTGGGTCCGGGGTTAAGAATTAAGGCCCCAGATCCCTTTGGCGTTCCGTAAGAGTAGACTGAATGGGGCGGTCATTGAAATGAGACCGAAAAAATCGACGGCCCCGTGGTCACATGCAGGTTGTGGCACGCAAAAAATATCCCTCCCGCTCAAAGGCCCTGAGGTGCCAGCAATGAGGCTAAATTTTTGCAGCCCTTCACCGGCAAATGGTGACGTCTCCATATGAGTTAAATATTTTCGAGCTGGGACGTACACAATGAAGTTAATCAACTCAAGTCAATCATGTATTGAAATAGTGTAAACATAAAATTTAGTAAGTGCCCTTTGTTTAGATTATTTATTTGCAGACAGTAATTTCTTTTTAATGGACAATTGCATATACCCACTATAAGCGCAACTAGTGAATTTATCATTCAATGCCTTCTTGGGGTGGTCTGTATGCTGTTCTGATATTTTGCATACGAAAGGCGTTGACGTGTATCTTTAGGTAAAGGCAAAGGTGTTTTATAATTCGTTAGATATTTTTCTCTTATACTTCTTTTTGATAGGGTTGTCATTCCCCCGAATTAGCTAACAGACCTTTTCATAAATCATTTTATTTACTTTGCGGAAAATGTTGGGTTAAATGTTTCTAAAAAAATGTGTTTAAAACCTTTTTAAAAATTGCAATTCCGATTTAAAACATTATTAAAATGTTATAAAAACATTCATTGGCTGATTAAGGGATACAATTAAAAAGAATGTTTTATACTTACCATCTTAGAAAATGATCAAAAATCTTACTTGACCCACATTACCAATCATTTTTCATGATGCGATTGTGCTTTCATTCTTAAACATTTTAAAAAAAATGTTGATAAAACATTTCGTTGATTGATACTGGCTTCAGTTTGGAATTTTATTACTTACGTTTAGAAATGTTTTAAAAATATCGCTTCAGTCACCACTTAAAAATGTAAGAATACACATTTCTTATTGGTTTTTTTTACTCATACCAATGCGAATTGCAAGACAATTCAATATTTATAATAATCATTGTATAATCATCGATATGATAATTAATGTTACAAAAAATGTTTATGAAAACATTTCGCTGATTGGTTTTCAGTTTCTAGTTTGGGAAATGTTTATGACTTACATTTGTAGAAAATGCTTTAGAATGTTCCTTATTTCAGAAACGCCTTAAACGAAAGAATACGCGTTTTTTATTTGGCCATTCTTTTGTTTATATTTATGTAATGCTAATATGCTCAAGTACAATGTAGAATGATCTCGCACATTGTATCAGCGAGGATAATCAGCTAATTTTTGCTCCAGGGGAAACATCAGGTTCCATTTCGAATGACCACATGAAGCAAACTTGCTTTCTATTGCTGCAATAAAACCTTTTCCACAACCTTTAAGTGTGTCGCAGCATCGCGTTACAGTACCTCATGGCGGATTGTAGCCCCGGGGACAAGGGGGCCTGTCCCCCCTTTGCTTTTTTGGTGACCAAATGAAATTATCCATGTATAAGAATATATAGCTAAATTAGGCCTCTAAAAGTAACTTTAAAAGCTCTAAGAAACCCAGAGTTCGGGGCTTGCCGCCTGGGCCCCACTTTGACTTCAGTCAGAGCTTTATTGCTCCTTTTTTCAAACCGTCATGAAACGACCCCCCCCCCCTTGGACAATCCTGGATCCACCACTAGCAACCGAGCTCCTAATTAAATTGCATGCATCGCCGATAAAGCTTTGCCCAGTGGAATTGTTTGTTGATCTCAGACAACCGTGTAGAAGAAGATGAGAATTGAACGTAAGTAGTAAGGTATATTTTACTTTTTTGCGGTTTGTCCGATCGGGCTCGGTGTACTGCCGAGCTCGCACGCGCTGGCAAATTGTCTGTCTCATTCCCGCGGACTCTCAAGAGGGAACAGTCGTGTATTTTGTAGAGCTCAGCAACGTGCGGCCATTGCAGTTGTCGACATTTTGTGAGTCTTGTTTGTACTTTGTTATAAGTGGTTTTCCCTTAGTGGTTTTATAACATAGAAAATCACTTTACACTTTCATTCTAATCGCATGTTATCGAGAACAGTGCAATACGAAGTACTTTCCCTTGCATGATGGCAATATGACACTCTTTGCGTGGGGTGCTGTGTTTGCAGCTTTCCTTTTGAAATCCTGCATTAAGGCCGAAAAAAAAGAATAGGGTGGTGTGTCGATTACCCCCCAACCGACCCTAAAATTTTCTCCCGACCTCTATATTTTTTTAAAATCAATTTCAGTCCTCATTCCTGCCCTTTGTGTTTTCGATTCTACTAATTCTGGGCTCCGATATTCAAATTTCCCAAAAATGGCGCTCCTCCATGCTTTCTGAAGATAGAACCTGTGCGTATTAAACACTCTTTAATTAGGGGTAATCAGTCGTCCAAAAATGTAAATTGTTTGCTTTATGTACAGGCAAAGATAACGAACAGTGATCCAAAAATCTTGTAAGTCCTAAATGTATACAAACAAGAGTTGGACCAGTCACGGACCCCTGGAGCACACCAGAGTGGCATCAGGTCTAGGAGAGTAAGCATCCCCTGTTGACCGGTCACAACTCATATTTCATATTTAATCCCTACCTGAACACTCAATATCAAATTATCAGTACACACAAACAATTCGTTATTAATATACAGTACACTTTGTTTCTTGGCGAGCAAGTTCAAATTATTTACTCTATAAAAATAAAAGCTAAATATTTTTTTTCCGACCCACCGACCCCTACATTATTTTCGAGATGTAATCGGAAACACAACACTATTTTTTTTTTGGCCTATAGATAAGCAGGTCGGTGAAAAAAAAATCAAAAGTTTTCGTCTGGTAAATATATGGTGCATCATTCGCTGATAAATTAATCTTATAATATGTGCAATATATTTCCTGATTGATTTTAATTTCCATTTTCAAGTCGTTGTTAGGGATTTAATTTTGGACTATGCACCGTGAATATATTGACTACAATTATGATTAGATCAACCTCGTGCCGTGGTCGGCCCATTGTTCCAATTAATTATGCTTCTCTGTTAGTTCAACAGTAAAATGGGGGCTGGTAGAGGTTATCAATGCGTGGTACGAATACGACATGTTCGGTCAACGCAGTACCGAGCTTCGTAAAGCTAAAACAATCCAGTAAGTTCTTGTTTGAGGTGACGTATATGACCCCATCTCTTGTGGAAAATAAGTTTCACAGTATGAAACGCACAACAAGCAGGGAAATGCTATGATTTCCAATTTTAAAGGATCTTTGTAGCCCAAATTCCCATTGTTTTAGATCACCTTATCAATGCTTGTGCTGGTAATGGGCAGTACGCCATGGCATGATGCACTGCCCTAGGGGTACAGCTAGGTGCAAGCAAAGCAATTACAAATCCCTGAACACAATTTTTGCCCCCCCCTTTATCTACA
>CAJDSM010136740.1:0-14875 GCA_903981925.1 Ostrea lurida | reverse complement strand
GCCCAGAACACAACTATCGCTACTTCGATTCCAGTGTGCTTGACGTTGCCTTTGATCCAAATGCAATAGGTAGACCATATGCTGATATGGTGACTCTTGTAGAAAGGCTAACACTAAGTCTTTTTTTTCTTTTAATGGCAACCCATTCTGCCTACAGACGGATGAACAGACAACTCGATTCCAGTAACACCCCCCAACACCCCCCCCCCCCCCAACTTTTGCAGGTGGGTATAATATGACAAAATCTTTCCCTTTCTCTTCCAAATTTCATTTACTTTTCATTATAATATCAATGCATTGAAAAAGATGCTTTTCAATGTTTTATATAATAAACACTATGTTACCAAGTTGCCCCCCCCCCCCCTGCCCTGGGCAGAACCCCTACCCCGGGGATCACTAAATTTACAATTTTAGTAAAGGCATTCTGCTCTAATCACTATGCATTTGGTTTCTCTCAGACATGCACATACAAGTGCGGTTGTAAAATGAAGATTTTGAAAATTGGTTCACTTTTGGGGGCAGTTTTTGCCCCCCCCAAGTCCCAGGGGTGCAAGAGCCTGAAATTTACAATTATGTGCCCCTCTGTCCCAAAGATTGCTTCATACCAATTTTGAAAAGAAAAATTTTGTGAAATGCGATTGACAGGGACATACAGAAGTAGAGGTAAAGATATATTTAAAGTTGTTTAAAGTATCTGCAGTTCTTCCATCCAGTGGTACAGTACAGAATTTTACATAGGAAATAGTGCCTGTAGATATTATCTTTAAAAAAAATCAACATTATAGATAATTATATTGTACTTTGCTGAATAATAATGTGGAAACTATTCTGCATGCATTTTCAATGTGGTGAATTGTACAATTGTATTTGAATGATCTTAGTCTACATATATATAATACTACATCTAAACTATTAGGTTTTAATGCCAAAAAATGTAATTTTTGGAGGAATACCATTCAGTATCAAAGTTTAGTTATAAAACTTTATTAATACTATATGCAAAACAGTATATTTTAGCTGTTCAAATGTGGAAAAATGCCAAATCTAATTGGAGATTAATTTTTTTAAAAATTGAATTATAATGTGAAAATATATATCTGATTTAAAAAAATTCAACTGTTGATAAATTTAATTCTTTCTTGGGAACAGTGGAAAGGCTGTGTTTTGAAATTTAACAAACATTGTTTATATATATATATATATTTATTCTTTTCATATTTAAAATACGTACAATATAGTACAGTGCAACATATTCAGATCTAAGGGCTGGCATCTGTGGGTGTTTTTTCTCACATAGCATGTTAAAGTAATATATTTTTTATTTCGAAATTCTGTATGAGTGAGTTTAGTGTGCAAGTAAAGTGTGCGAGAACCATTTCTGTGCAAATATCAATTTTGATTGACAATGTTTGTAAATAATATAATGGCAGTACAGAAATAAAGCATTATTAAAAAAAAAAATTTTTAAATAAAAAGATGAAAAGAATTGACTGGGTTGTTATCAAAAAAGAAGTAAAAAATGTTCAAATTGTTAACAGACCATTATGTACCAAATTTGGCCAAGCCCTGGAGTCAAACCCCTACCCCCAGGACCACCAAAATTTACAATTTTGGTAAAGGCATTCCTGCTCTGCCATCACACTATGATTTGGGTTTTCTCTCAGAATGTTGCGGTTGAAACGAAGATATTTTTTTGAAAATTTGTCACTTTTGGTCAGTTTTTGCCCCCGCCCCCAATCCCCAGGGGTGCAAGGAACCTGAAATTTAAAATTTAGTGCCTCTGTCCCAAATACTTCATATCTTGAAAAGAATTGGACTGTGGTTAATCAAGAAGAAGTTTAAAAATTGTTTCAATTGTAACGGACCATTAATGTACCCAAATTAGGCCCCACCCTGGGTCAAAACCCCTACCCCAGGGATCACCCAAAAATTTACAATTTTTGGTAAAGGCATTCACTGCTCACATCACTGTGACTCGCGCACGCTGTTGGTGTCAATAAGTATTACGTACCCATTACGGTAGCTTCTACGCTGTCTTACATGAAATAAAAACACTTTACTATACGAAAATTATATATTATGTGACGGTAATTTTACATTCTATCCATTTTGATACAATAAATTTTTTAAAATGCGAAATATTAAATGTATTGGCATTGACTGTTTGGATTTTTACGTAAATATTGCGTGTAGATCGGTAACAACAGCTCACACATCTGAGAGAAACCAAATGCATCATGTGTGCATTTGGTTTCTCTCAGAACATGTGTGGTTGTAAAGAAAGAAGATTTTTGAAATTGGTCACTTTTGGCCCCGCCTCCAAGGCCCCAGGGGTGCAAAGAGACCTGAAAATTTACAATTTACTGTGCCCCTGTCCCAAAGATGCTTCATACCCAAATTTGAAAAGAACTGACTGGTTTGGGGTTATCCAAGAAGTTAAAAATGTTCAATTGTTAACATACATTATTTACCAAATTTGGCCCAGCCCGTGGGAGTCATGACCCAAACTACACCAAACAGGACCACCCAAATTTACAATTATTGCGATAAAAGGCATATCACTCGCTCTTACATCACTTGTTGGTAAAAGAAGATTTTTTGACAAATTTGTCAACGTTTGGGCAGTTTACTCCGCCCCAAGTTCTCAGGGGTGCAAGAGAATCTGAAATTTAAAATTTATGTCCCTTTGTCCCCAAAGATACTTCATACCAATTTTGAAAAGAATTGGACTGTGAGTTAATCAAGAAGAAGTAAAAATGTTCAATGTTAACGGACATTATGTTACCAAATTTGGTCCCCCCAGGGGTCAGTAACCCTTACCCCAGGGATCACCAATTTTACAATTTTGGTAAAGGCATTCCTGCCTACATCACTATGCATTTGGTTTCTCTATCAGACATTGTGCGGTGTTAAAGAAGAGGATTTTTGAAAATGTCACTTTTGGCCCCCGCCCCAAAGCCCCAGGGGTGCAAGGAGACCTGAAATTTACAATTTATGTGCCCCTTGTCCCAAAGACTGCTTCATACAAAGTTTGAAAGAATTGGACAGGCGGTTATCAAGAAGTAAAAATGTCAATTGTTACAGTAACACATTCATCAATGACCATTTTGGCCCCACCCTGAAAGCCAAAACCCCTACCCCTAGGGATCATGAAATTTACAATTTTAAAAAGCTCCTCTCATTCCCCAAATATCATTTGTTTCACATTAAATTCAATAGCACTTAAAGAAGATGCTGGTTTCAACTGGTTTCATATAAACACTATGTACCAAGTCGGCCCCCCCTGGGGTCACCAAATTACAATTTTGGTAGACGGCCTTCCTGCTCTACCTACTTATTACATTTAGTTTCTCTCAGACATGTGCGCTTGTAAAGAAGAAGATATTGAAAAATTGGTCACTTTTTGGCAGTTTTTGCGCCCACCCCCAAATCCACCAAGGGGTGCAAGGCAGGACCTGAAATTTACAATTTAAGATGATGTGTTCCCCTTGTCCAAAGTACTGCTTCAATACAAAATTTGAAAAGCAATGTTGGACTGGTGTGGTTATGAAGAAGAAGGGTTAAAAATGTTCCAATGTTAAACGGACGGACCGGACCGTCGCCACGACGACGGACAAGAACAATTGCAATTAGACCTGAATTACAATTTATGTGCCCCTTGTCCCAAAATGCTTCATACCAAAAATTTTGCAGTAAAATTTCATAAAAATTTTATAATAGGACAAACAACCAAGGCCCGGGGTGCGATTGTATGAAAACGTGATCCCGATTAACTATCAAAACGCTGTGTTTAAATTTTTTTTTTATAAAAAACACCATTTAGAAATCTTTTTACAATACATCGTTTAGATAGTTTAATAAGTAGGGGCTAGTAAGCGTGACGTTCATGGACTGATTGAAAGCGCCTATTTTAGGCTGTGATTTATACTTATTTCATTTATTTATTTGATGTATTTTAATTTAGTAAAATGAATTAAGTAAATTAACAGTAAAATATCCATTCCACTCATAGTTGACAATAGACTATGATCTCCAATTTTCTTTTCACATTATGTTGCATCTACCATCCACACATCACAACCAGAGAGGACATATTTGTTTAACTGTATCATTACGATGTTAGCACGTTTAAAATAATATCTGTAAATATTAAAGATTTTTTTTCATGAAATGCAATATACTTGAGGAATTAGATATAAAACTAATTCAGACACTGTGTACATATATATATTTTTTTATCTTCTATTATGTGAGAAATCTCCTCAAAATGGCAATTTTGGACCCAAAAATGTAAATATAAATGGAGATGCTGTGAAAATTCTTATGCTGAGAAGGTGTTAGATTTTTTAAAATGCATTTTAAACAGCATTCATATATTGACACATTATATATGCGAGTTTGAATGAAAAATCACAAGACAAATTTTTTTAATATTCAATTAGTGAATTTGCATGTGTTGTATGTTTGACTGCCGTGGGCCTTATTGGGTTCAATTTTTGTACCACCCCCCCACATTAATTAAAAAAAACATGAAATATAGTTAAAACACTTTCACTTCTATATCTCAATTAGACAATATCTATTTCATATTTAAGACGAAAAAAAATGTGCAGAAGGTCATACCTCAAAACAACAAATTAATTGAACAATTTCTAGGACTTCTCAAAATGGAATTCTGATGATTGTCGAATTTGATCAGATGGGGGTACACTTAATTAAAAATAACCATAATTTACTCATTAACTGACAACACCCCTAATTAATTTGCTTTTATCACAATACCCACTAAAATCAACAAATCTAGAAGTATTTAAACTCAATTTTTTTGAGAAATCACAAGTAAGTCCAGGAGTAGGGACCTACCTTAATAGTTAACAGGGTAATTTGACGACGAGACGTAAAACTAAACAACGAATGTTATTTCAATTAATCGTGAATCAGCGATAATTTACTTAAAGTTCTTTTTTCTACATGAGCACAAATGCGCAGGATGCTATAACTGGTTCAATACTGACCCCATTGGTGCAAGCATAATTGCATATCTACAACTGAACCCTGTCCAGTTGAAAATTTTGTTTCATTTCAGATTTTGAAAGGGTTTGGTAGGGACTATATTTTGTGGCGGATGGATTGATTGATCAAAAAGTTCTAAATATGCATAAATTTACAGTGTCTAATTTCATCAAATATATACCTTTTATTTTTATACGCCTATTCATGTGTTACAGTTTTAAAAGTTATGATACAAGTAGCTGAGACTTGGAACTAGTTGTTCATATTTAGATATATATAATCTTTGAATGAGAAATGATGAGAATAAATAATTCTATCAAAGTATTTGCTGGTATGTATAGGGTCACCACTTGAAATATATTTTTTTTTAAATGAGACCTTTCAGAATTTATTCTGTGATTCATAGAGCTAGTATGGCTAGTAGGGCTTACTTCTGAACTACATGTACCTTCATTCTTTGTCCACAGGTGGCCTAATTAATTAATAATAAACTTATTGGCAAGAGTCAGTGAAAATTGATATCCACGTAACGGTAGACCAGGTCGAATGATAAGTAGGAATAAATAAGTTCATTTCTTGCGCAATTACGTTAAGGTCTCCAATAAGAAAATGCAGTGATAATCTGGAGTGAAATTACACCTCAAATTCACAAATGCCAATTTGATTGTATCGGTAAAACACCGAGACCATACTTCCCATACCTTGACTGCGACCGGGGTATCACACATTTCCCACATACTAATTACCCGTGACGTCAGCTATGATTACGTCCCGGGGGGACCTCTTCCTATAATTGCTATACACAGACGTGCCGCTGGTATGGGTCGCTTTTTGACAAGTCAAATATATATCAATTGGGTGCCATTTCATCAATCTGTTATATCAATGGGTAGACATTTTTGATATGCAATTTATTTGCTGGAGTTCATCCTCTAATAAGGTTTGTAATCAAAATATTTAGGACATTTTTCCACGAATATATAAAAACCCGGGTATAATTACAAATATGCACTTACTTGTATACATGAATAGGTCACAATTTTGGTATAAAATATATGATTGGGTCAGAATTTTCAACGGAAATATATGAATGGGTATGGTTTCAAAAATATTATAATAATTTATGGGGGGTGGTTTGAAAATCTCAGCGGACGCCTGTACCCAAAAGTATAGGTTGAGACCCCCCCCGGGGATACGTAACACTTTATTTTCGAACACAACAACAGGCCCTTCTTACATGCCTAATAATTTTCACAATAGCTGTTTACCAGCGGAGAATTTATTAATAGTTCAAAAAGATATAGAATTTTCTTACATGAAAATGTTAGGAGAGCAAGTGCATACTTTTTCTGAAAATGGTAAAAATCAATAAAACATATTGACAGCCCTCCGCAAATTACCGGAGTTGCCCACAGTCTTTTAGATACCGTGAAAAAGATATAAGTAAAAAAGTTGCACCCAACACTTTTCAAAAATATAAATAAATGCAGAATCTAAATTCAAAAATTGTGTAACTGACTGTAGCAGGTATCGTGAAACTGGCGCATTGTTTAACGGCGATAACCCTCTTTATGCAAATGAGTCCAATGTATAGATGCAGAAAAGGGGCGATTTCAAGGTCGCGATATAATGTAGTATTACATTTGCGCATAATGAATATCGAGGATTTGAGAGTGATGAAAATACTAAGGAAAAGTGAATTGTATAATAATTTCACGTGAAATTTTACATGTATACATTTTATCTTTTGTTAGCCATAGTAAATAAAGACTAAAAGAGACTCTAATATTATGACATTTTCCCTACGATATGACGTTCAACGTAAACATTATGAGCAATTTTACATTGTGACGTCAGATTGCCGCGAAGAGCACTGGAGTACATTTAGTACAGTACTGCGATTTTTTCTCGGGGAAACCTTAACCTAGCTGCGTGGGTTGAAATAGAATGGTACATCGGTGAAAATTAACCAAAATCATCATTTTTAAATCGAGCGAGGAACCTTCAAAAATGTTTCCAGAATATAAAAAAACAATTTGCAACGTTTACTCATGGGACAATGTCTCTAAATTACTTTAGGAATTTTCGAATAATAAGCAGAAGTTTGAAGTTGGCACTTCACGGCATTTTGCGATCCATCATTGAAAACATGGCGATTTCCGCTTCAGGTTTTCAAATGTTCTGGGAACCTTCAATTTTATATAAATTGTATTACTTTTTTCGGAAAACAGAAGTTCTTTTGTGATAGTAATGTCTCCTCTTTAGGATTTTGGAAATTCAAAGTATGCAGCAAGGAAATTGATGTTAATTAAATATTTTTTCCTGTTTCGGTCATTGGCGATCGGGAATCCAGTATGGCGGTTTATGCAAATTAGCAAAACGGTAATATTTCTGACAATGAGAAATTCAAGACATCACTCCTGATATGTTTTTTTTTAACTCTGAAATTCGATAGTATGAGTCTTTCCGTATACCAAGTGCAAAAATCACATTATTTATTCCCATTACAAGTACATGTACATGTACTGAATCTTTTTTTTTTTTTTTTTTTTTTGTTGTTGTTGTCATATCTGTATTGTAAGAAGACATTATTATGTAGCTATTTCATGCAATGATTGATTTACATTCCTTATGTTTTGTTTACACCAACAAAATTAAACAAATGAAGTTTAAATGAATAAATCTTGATTAAATTAGGTCATGTTTAAAACACTGTCGCTCGAAGACAAGCATAACAACACTATTTTTTTTTTTCTTTTTAATTTTCCAATTCTCCTTTAATGTAGAAATAAAAAATACACTTCCCAAAATATTGACATCACTCCAAATGCAGACCTCTTCTTTAACCCTCTGGCTGCGGTAGGGGTCATATGTGTCCTTTTACCTCTCGCTGCGGTAGGGGTCATATGTGTCCTTTTCCAGTTTCCGAAGTTCAAAAGCCTGTACTTTCTTTATTTGGTGACGTATTTACATGATATTGGTATCAATGGAATCAGAAAAGTGTATTCTATACAGTTAAGAACAGTTATTTTATTTTCTAGCAAATTGATAATTTTATATACTAAATTATTCAAAATGAATTGCGACGTAAAAATCTAAAAATTGGCATGGGCCGAGTTTGTTAAACGTCAGTCCATTACTACACCTGATGTATCGCATGAAAAGTCATTGAGTTGCGCGATACTTGTCACCATCCACCCTCCCCTAAAACAAAAAACAATTTGTGATCTGTTATCTGGTGTAAGAGCAAAACGTATATGTTTAGGATTTGTCAATTCATGCTTTAGATTTATCTTATAAACTTTTCAGAAAAAAAAGATGTTCATTGGAACATTTGGCATAATGGATGATTATGGGAAAAAGTCTTTTCAATGAGAAACTCCCGTTTGTGATATCCCGAGAGTAAATACGTACCTTGTTAACTGTCATTATACATAATTACATGAGATATGTATTATCTACTTTCGCAACATTGCGATTTGAGTTTACTTATAAGTACTGTACTATGCGTAAATAAAATAATTGCTATTACACATGTAGGTTAACGACGATAAATTGCAGCTTTTCCAAAGTAACAAAGTAATACGCAAACAATGCAAGCATCATATAGTAGATCTTAGATGGTCCATATTGAAAAGTCACAACCTATATTGAGCATATATTGAAAACATGCTGTAATGTGGATATGTTTCAAATTTCATTTTATTACTTGAAGCACCTTTTAGTGCATTTAAACTTACCACGATTTGAAATAAAATATAGTAATAACAAGTACCACAGTACAATCGGACAGAAGATGTTTTTTACTATAACGTTTTCCTGATATTTAGATATTGTCGGTAACATACTTTTCCTGTATCTATTCAAACCCGTCTCTACAGTTTAACAATCATAGATGAACAAATGTATACTTGTTATCACTACAGTGCGCATCCTTTATTTAATGTAACTTCAAGTATATTGATATACATAATGTTTACATCTTCGGGTGTGGCTCATACCTTTTAGCTATACTAAGATTTTATTCAACCAAGTCCAAACTAATCAGCACCCATCTTAAAATCTTCCGCATGATACACATGGGTCGGGTGAGCCTGGGGGGGCGGGGGGGGGGGGGGAATCTTGGTACACCCTTTCATAAAAATACAACACAAAAAAAAGAACCAACCTTTCTTCAAAACTTTTCAAATACCAAACAAACTCCACTTTTTATCAATGTTTCTTCTAAATATTCTATTAGTGAAATACAACATAAAAAACACAAAAAAAGAATAAAAAGAAAAATATTTATTTCTGCGCGCACAAATGGAAATATCAAAAAAAAAATCTCTCCGGTCATCCATGTAGATTGAGTTAAAATGTTCGTCACATTGAATCGCGATGGTCGGAAAGACTTTTTAGTTATCATACATTTGTTACGATCAACGAAAAACCTGAAGGATTTCTGAGACGTGCTGTACGTAAAAATAGCACACCAAATAAATTGAAATTTTCAAAATATTATGACTATGGTGTTTTTTTGTTCTTGTATATTGCACAATTATGTCCCTTCTCATACTGTATTGCTTAACCAGACGAGAGGGTAAGATGCTCTACAATCGTCCGGGCCGAGTGCCGGGTTACAGTATTTGCTGGTTCTTTCTTCAGATTGGGATTTTCCACGAATGATGTGGATCAAAATTTACGTGGTGGCACGCCATGTGTTGACGTCGAATTAGCTGCATATGATTGTGTATTTTCTTTGAATAATAAGGCAGTTGATCAACAAACAGCAAAAACAAACCAAGGTATGAGATAAGCTTAATGTTTCCCGAATTTTAAAAATGTTTGGTGGTACTATCCCATGCGAGTGGAATGGGCTTGTCATAAGGAGTTGATGACATATGAAATATGAAGAAGGTATTTTATTAATCCCTTAGAAAACCATGTCAAGAATTTGGCCACATGTCTAAGGTTTTTAAAATGTAGGTGAAAATATCAAGGTCAAAGGTAAAAACTTTTGGGTACCAGATAAAAGGACTCATCATTAAGATACACATGTGAAATATGAATGGCTAATTCTTCAGCTCAATAAGTTTATGCTATGATACAGAGTTTTTGAAAAGTAGGCGTCGTAAGATGCAAAATCAGGTAGGAAGGTCAAAGGTTTTGTAACCCGGAGTCTATGTCATAAGGAGCTATACATGTGAAATATTAGCCCTAGTACTTGACCAATTGGCAAAGTTTAGCAAGGTGTAAGGATTTATTGAAAAGTAGGTCAAACTTTCAAGTCAAGGTCAGAGGGTCATGAAATTAGTTGGACCATGGGCCATAGGGAAAGTATTGTATAGAACATCTTGTGACCATATCAGAAGCCCCTAGTACTCTTATATCATTCCAAAGAGTTATAGCAGGTTTAGTAAATTTTTGAATAAGGATAGGTCACTTGCATGTCAAGAAATGTATGGTACCAGGAGGCCGACGGAAAGTTTATCATTAAAGGAATCATGTGAAATTAAAGGCCTAGATACTTACCATTCAAAGTATAAGCTAAGGTTAAGTTGTGAAAGTTGTCAAACATTCAGGTCAGGTCAGGATCCAAAATGTTTTGGTACCATCATGGAAAGGGTCTTGTATAAGAAACAACATGTGAAATGTTAGCCCTAAGTTATATCATGTCAAGAAGTTATAGCTGAAAGGTGTAAAATTTGTTGATAAGTAGGGTGGTCAAACTTCTAAGGGTCAAAAGTCAGGAGATCACAAAACTGTTGGTACGCCGGCGGGGCCACTGGAAGGTTGTCATAAGGAATATACCTGTGATATCAAAGCCTTATTAATACATATTCAATAAAGTTATAGCCAACGGTTATAGTTTCAGACAGAATAGACGACAGGAAAAAGCAATAGCTCCACACCCCGATCTTCGATAGGGGGGAATAAATCCGAAAGATATTTGTCGGATAGATACAAAAGATCATGCTAGCTATTAAACAGGTGTACACTTACATTTCGTCAATACCCGTGTGGAGCCATGGGTTAGAAAGGTCCGAGGCTTTTGACAGCGAACCCCTTGCTTGTGTAAGCGGCGAATTATATGAGGGGCGTGACTTCGTGGTGAGACGCAAAAAACAAAAGTCTCCGTGGTTACAGAAAAAGGTCAGTTGTGGGTAGGATAAAGATCCCTGACTGTCAAAGGCGCATGAGCGCCAAGACAGAACGTTCTAATGTGAAAATGGACAGATGTCTGTTTAACGATAGTTCACCGCCTATACTCGCTTCGTAGCAAACGAAATTTATAAATACGGGTTCTAATGGGGCTATAGACTGAGATGGAAATGTGTATAAATATACCTGTAACTGAATTAGACCCTGGTTTAGTGCTATTTTGCATTGTATGTTAAAAATTATCAATATATATTGTCATGCTGATTTGCTGGAGAATTACTCCCCACCTACTCCTTTCGATTATAGACCCTAGATAAAATAAAAAAGATTCTACGAATCATGTTGAGGAAGTTTACTATAACATTGGGTTACCAGGAAGATTTTTCTCATTTTAGCGCAGAATATATTGTACTTTCGTTATATAGTTCTACAATAATAGATATTTGTAAGACTTTCGATAAAAGTACTAATGGGCTTTTTTTTCTATTGATTACAGGATTTGAAAAAGGTTCGCTTACTCTTTTTGTGTTTTGTATTTTTTAAATAGGTGTACTCAACGAGTTCCCTCTCCCCGGGCCATTTCTTGCAATCTTAAAGGATCTTTGACACATACTCAGACAAGGTTTGCATACTATAATATAAGTGCTATGTTTTGCTCTACCCTTCTATCAATCAGCTGTGAAACTTTCATTTGGGTGGATCACTTCCGATTTGCTACATTCGAAGTAAGCCCGTACCGTGACGGGACTTCCCTAACCTGGCTGATGCATGCCTCCCCACGTGGAAGGGATGGAGTCCCCACCACCCGCAGTAATGTTGGAATCAGTAGCGGAAGATCATATTTAAATTGGTTGCCCTAGTTGGATGTTGATAAGATTTATGATAGCCTAAACAGGTTAAATGGCATAGCACACCGGAAGAAGGAAAGCAATATTATCAGTACACCAATCCTTGCAAGTACAGTAACAAAATAACATGATCCACCTGATGAGATAACAGAGCGTATATCCTTTTATTGTTCATCTTGATTGATTAAACTTGCAATGACGGGGTTGAATTAGAGTAACAGGTAAAGTATGATACCGATATTCTATATTCGGAAACGTTATGTAAATCATCTTCTGCTCCCATTTTACATGTATTTTACATTAAGCTTATTCTCAAAATCGGAAAGGTCTAATGCACTCAAAAGGTTCTTCAGAGTATAAAAGGAATGGGAAAAAATACCATGTACGCGCAAATTTTTCATAATGCTCAATATACCGCGCACTTGTGCTTTCATTATGGAATCAAATATACTATATTGAGAATTGCATTGTTTTGGCGCTAAAATACTTTTTTGTTATTTTTGGAAGCTGCAAATCTTTGATCCGGTCGTTCCTAACTCACATGTAAAGAAAGGCAATTTGTTTGTTTATAATACCGTATGTACTTATTAGTAAACACCAAATCCTCAGTATCTTGTTTATCGAAAAGTGCATAAAATATACTCTCATGTAATTATGTATAAGCAGTAACACGTATTTACTCTCGGGACTTACAAAACGGAGTTATCAAACATTTCGAAATAGCATTATTCCGATAAACATCTACTGCCAAAAAATGAGTAATCCAATAAACTTTTTTTTTTCTGAAAATGCGTTTATAAATAGTAATACGAATCGAATTTCAAACTAAATATATCGTGTTTGACTTTTATCCCACCATGAATAGATCCAGATCACAAATGTTTTTAGAATTTTATGGGGGGGGGGGCGGTGTAAAGTATCTATCAACTCAAATGAACTTTTTTCGCCATGTCGATACATAGGTTGTAATAATGGTTGACGTTAAAAAACTGATGCGATATGCCTAATTTTTATATTTTTATACGTCGCAATTCATTTTGAATAATTTAGTTGATATTCAGAAATTAATATCAATGATTAGCTGAAAATAAAATACCTCGTTCTTAACTGTATAGAATACACTTTTCTGATCTTCCATTGATACGAATACTTATGGTATCCCAATGATACGCTCACCAATAAATAAATGTAAAGTACTATGGGGCACCTTTTCCGACTGCGTGAGAACTGGGGTCCACAACGGACACAATAGGGGTTAACCGCACTACCAGCAGCAGGGATGCAGGTACCAAACCGGAATACAGTCCTATTGACCCCCCTACCGGCAGCAATAGAGTGGTTAAGAAGAGGTCTGCTTTGGAGTGATGGCAACGTTTTGTGGAAGTTGTAATTTTTTACTTTGACTATTAAAGAGGAGAAATTGGGAAAAACGTTTAAAAAAGAAACTGAGAAAAAATAGTGGTGGTTCATGTGCTTGGCTTCGAGCGAATCAGTGTTTTAAACATGAACTCTACAAGTTAATTCAAAAAGATCTCTATTCATGAGAAACCGCTTCGCCTTTGTTTTATATCTTTATGTTAGGATATAGTAAACAAAACATCCAAGGATAAGTGTAAATCAAGTGTTCTATTGGACACATGAAATCCGAATACTATAATTAAATCAGGTCTTATCTATAACAACTTCAGATCAATGACACTAGCAACCAACAATAAAAAAAACAACAAAAAAAAACAAAAGATCAGTACAAATGTCATGGACTTCGGGGTAATGGAAATTAAATGATTGAATATCTTGTGCTCACTTGCGTATAACACCATCGCTCGACTCCGAAATACAAATTTGCCAGCCCTATCCATAACCGGCCCAACAATGGGGAGGGAGGGGATGAGAATCCATAAAGAGGAAGGTGGAAGAATCAAAAGTGCAATTATCAATCACATATTAGTATATTCTATATTACGCCTATGTTGACAAGTCCACATGTTACATTGTATACTGAATCTTTTTGTTTTTTTTTTCTGGTATTTTTTTGTTGTTGTTGTATATTCATTCTGTATTGTAAGAAGACCATTATTATATGTTAGCTATTCTCTATTGTACATTGATTGATTTTTACAAAATATTCTTTATGTTTTGTTTTACACCAACAATATATAATTAAAAACAATATGAAGTTATTAATATTGAAATCACTTTATAATCTTCGATTAATTATGTAAGGTCATGTTTTAGAAACTGTCGCTCAGGAAGATCAAGGCATAACAACTAACTTATTTATTTTTGGTTATCTCTTATTTAAGTTTAATATCCAATAAATCTCCTTCCTCCCAGAAAATGAGAAAAATAAAATAATTAACGACCTCTCCCCAATATATACAAATCAACTCCCAATATTGCCCCAGACCTCTTTCTTCTAACCACTAATGGGCCTGCGGACTAAGGAGGTCATAAATGTGTTCCTTAATTTTAACACCAAATCATTCGCTGGGCTGTGTAGGGTCCATATTGTTTGCCTTTTAATCCAGTTTCTCGAGTTCAAAGCCTTGTACATTTCTTTATTGGTGACGTATGTTACAATGATATTGGTATCAAATGGATATCAGAAAATAGGTGTTATGTTTGTATACAGTTAAGAGAACAGTTATTTTTTATTTTCTAGCAAATTGAAATAAATTTAATAATATAACTAAGTAAATATTAATTCAAAATGAGCAGAATTTAGCGACGCTAAAAATAAAAAATTACCAGGACATGCTGCGAGCTATTTAATTACGTCCAGCCATTACTAACATCTATTGTACTGAACATGAACAAGCTCATTGAGTGGATGATAAAATAACGCTGCACTTGGAGAGACTGCATGTGTC
>CAJDSM010136729.1:0-12046 GCA_903981925.1 Ostrea lurida | reverse complement strand
GGCAAGCAGCACATGTGATCATGGGCATATACATTTTTTGTTGTGTCTATTTTGAATAAATAAAGCATTATTTATCATAAAATTGCGTTGCATTAACAAAAATGATCATTAGAAAATGTCCTCTCTACAGTATTTTCATTCCATTTCTGTAATTGATTTCAGCTTTTCTCGCTAGTGGTTCTTGAGAAAAAGATTTTTAAAATATCAGACTCTATTTTTCATTTCCGTGATATCTCACAATTGATGGGCCCTGGGTCTTTCATTGGAACAAACTTTAAATTCCCTTAATCAAGGATGATTTTTCTTTAGTTTGATTGAATTTGATCCAGGGGTTTTTAAGAAGAAGTCGAAGATGTGAAAAGTTAACAGACGGACAGATGGACCGACGGACAGACAGACGACGGGCAAAAAAAATGAGAAGGAGAACTATTTGAAAGACTTATTAATAATAGGGAGAAGAAACCTAACAATGACGGAAGAAGTTAATAAGACCAGAGTAAAAACAATATGTTCCCAAATTATTTACTTACTCTGTTTTTGGGCTTGAAGATTTGTTTCAACGCTGTGAATTCTAGAATCTTCAGTTTGTTGAACCTGACGCTGTAGAATTTGCATTTCTGTTTGTAAATTCTGTAATGAAGCTTGACTATTCCTCTCCATATTTCTTTCAACATTCTGTAACGAAGCTTGAAATTTAGCTTCAACAGTGTGCAAAGAAGTATTTAAAGTTCCCATGGCTGACAAAATGATGTCTAATGATGGTCGAGACGGTTGTTGATCCAAAGAACTGCATGGTTTTAGATGCGCACCAGGAGGACACACACTGCGTAAGATTCTGTCAATAGGTGTCACTATACAGGACTTTTGTGGAAGGGATAATCCAACTGCCATTCCGAGACAGCTGAGTGTTTTATCAGGATTGATACAAAACACAAACGAACCCGAGTCACCACACTCAAAAAACTGTCCCTGAGGAAGGTTCTGAATTTCAATTTGATCACACAAAATAGCACTTCGTGAGCTATTTGGGAGTTTCAGATCATGATTCAAAAACCGGACATGAGCTCCACTGTGGTAAAGATTACCAATGGTCAATCCAGTTTCGCAACCATACTTTACAACACCGTCTAGCTTGTCTGGAATTCGTCCATGGGTTCTGAGGAAGGAGTCCGGTTCAGACAGAGATACAACTTCTCCTGTAAATGCAGGGGGGTTATTTGGGTCAAAACCTGCAATTGAATATAGTAATAGTTTTATCAAATCATATCAAAATACCACACCGCTTACACAATCTATAATAGCGGGGGAAACCATGCGTTATAAAATTTACCATATTTTTTCTAATTCTTAATCTTTTATATTTAGAAAATCTAAACAATCGATAAGGTGAAGTTTTTGAACAATATCGGATAGTACCCAAGTCATATGCACGGACTCTTTCATGGTTAGTGAACAGAAGTAGTTTAATGAAGTGTTCATACGCACGAGTTTTACTGGTCAATACTGTCTGAGGTAAGACTTGTAAAAGGTTGGTTTGAACACTAGTCATTAAAGAAAGCACTTTAGTTTTGACAAAATGTACCCTTCTGTCATCCAACGACTCAGTGAAAACCAACGTCATCGTGCTGTTTAGATGCTTCAAGCTAGATTGGCACAAAATATCTTAGCAAGAAACTTTGGAGTTCATTAGAACACCATCCAGTCATTATGGAGACGTTTCCCACAATCTGGTACACAGACATGTTTAAATGTGTTAAACATATGTTTCGAAACATGTTTTACTTATAAAACGAGCATTCAAGGTAAATATATACTTTCAAACATGTTTATCATATGTTCAACATCTGTTGTATTAACATATGTTAACATATGTTTAACATACGTTTGTCTCGCTTCATGATAATCGTATATTTTGCTCATATGATTTTCATGTTTTTCTTATGAGTTCCATATGTTTTTTTAAGCATGTACTTTGTTCACGTTAATTTACATTCCATAAATATTAACCATCTCTTTGTTATAAATGTGATTTTGAAATAATTCTCCAGAAAAAAGCAAACAAAAAAAGCAATTTCTTTCAGAGGAAATCCAGCATTTATTTACACAAGTACCATCTAAGAGTACATAGTTGTTTTTCAGTTTGTACTATTACTGCACCTGAAATGAAAGAAGTAGCAATTAATATTTTTTTTACAATCTAACATACATATTATAGACATATGGATGAGATATTCACTATAATATTTCAAAAAATAATAAAGATACATACTTGTTTGTATATATGTGTGCATAAAACACGAAACACTTTCATACGTATGCATATACATGGAATAAGAGATGTTTTACATATATGAAAAATTTAAAAATAATATGAACTAATAAACTATTTCAGTACACAAAAAGCAAAAACAGGAGTGAATATAAAACTTTGATTTACCAGCAATATTGTCACACACGTTCTTTCTCTGGTAGAACCCCGTGGGGACCCGGGCTGGAATAGGTCCTCGGTACTCTTTGGCTTTGCTTGTCTTAAATGAGGGGGAGGGTCCTTTGGATGAGACGGTAAAAACCAAGACCCCGAGTCACAGCTTGATAAAGATCCTACCCTGCTAAAAACCCACGGGCGCCGAACACAAGTCTAAAATTGCACACACTTTCTAAACAACAATTTCCAAGCGTATAAATGACATCGACAAATCTCTTTCTTGATATCATTTTCCGTCATAGAGCAGTCTTTACACAATATTTTAGCAGGCCTTGATTGGCGCAGTTAACTCCGAGTTAAAAAAAACAAGAGGTCCATGGGCCACATTGCTTACCTGAGCACTGCTTCACTAAGAAGAGCAGTAGTAGCAACTTTAGTCCCCTATTGTGGCCCCTCCCAACCCCCGGAAGGGGGGCATTATCTAAACAAACTTAAATCTACTCCATATCAGGAAGCTTTCAGGTAAATATCCACTCGTCTGGTTCAATGAAGAAACTTTTAAAAGAATTTCTCTAGATATTGGCATGTAAATTATTGATCCGTTATTGTAGCCCCACATTTCCTCTGGGAGTCATGATTTGAACAAACTTTTATCACCACTATATCAGGAAGTTTTTCTGGCCCAGTGGTTTTTTGGAAGATTTAAAAAGATTTTCCCTATATAATCATATGTAAATCTTTGATCCCCTATTGGGGCCCCATAGTACCACCCCCCATGATTTGAACAAACTTAATTTCCATTATATCAGGAACCTTTCATATAAAGGACCAAGACCATGTTTGGCTTATTTGGCCCTGTGGTTTGACAAAAATTAAACAAAGATAAATTCCCAAACTGCTACAGTTATCAGTAAGTCTACACTTGGTATTGACACAAGGTGCATTTGAATCCCCGCCAAAACGTCTGCTGTTTGATATATGTAAATGCCAAAACTGGTCCACGGTCGGTTTTCGTGAAAAACAACACCTTTTTACACCTTAATTTGGACAAGTTTTTCGTCAATATCGCAACCTCTGATTTAAGATGTAACATTTGATAAAAAAAGTGTAAATTAAACAAAATGATGGGGGTGAAAATTGATTTGCGTTAGGTCAGGAGTTGCGATATTTGTGAAAAATACATAGTTTAGAATATCAGAGAAGCAATCCTGAACAATGTAAACACCTGAAAAACAATGCCAAAATAAGCCTGATTTAGTTTGTAACACTACAAACTCATTAAAAATGAATTGACACTACTTTATTTAAAAAAATAGGAATAAATTTTAGAAAATCAAATAATCCCCGAAAAATAAATAAATGAAAATTAAAAATCGGGCTATGATTGCTGAAGGCCGAACGCGATTCATAGACACATCTCTAATAGCTATCGCCCGTCTGAAATAATATTTGCTGTTACATACAAAGACAAGAAAAAGATCAGCTAAAGGTAAGTCTTTTATATTTTGATTACAATAATCCTCAGGTTTTATGTACATTATTCTCAACAACGTCATAAACACAAGTTTGACCTGTCATGTC
The DNA here is from genome assembly GCA_903981925.1 of Ostrea lurida. Classification (NCBI taxonomy): domain Eukaryota; kingdom Metazoa; phylum Mollusca; class Bivalvia; order Ostreida; family Ostreidae; genus Ostrea; species Ostrea lurida. Next base: position 8,040 of record CAJDSM010136729.1, on the reverse strand, counting down.
AATATCGGTCTGCGCTTAGAACTGTCATAGCAACTTGATGTTGTCTGAGATCATGGTCTCGTAAGGGGGAATAATATCGCGCGTTTCTATTCGCTATATCCACACAATCAACTTATCGCAAAAATAAAACCAGCCGCGAAGTGTTGTTCACGTATTTGGTAATGCTTTAAGGCGTTAGAATACTTTACTATGCGAAATTTAAACATCGCGAAATGCTAACAGCTAAACCAGCGCGGAAATTTTAACCGCCCCGGAATAAAAGCCCTTTACAGTTATCTCTCTATTTATTTATTAACCAGCAATCAAAGATCAATTTTTCAGAAGCCAATTTAAACATAACATCACACACTGTATTTGTGGCCATTTCCTTGTTAAAGTGCGGATGAAATATCTATGTTCGGCCCCCGCCCCACTAGTGAGTCGTCAACTAATGGTGACGAAAGGTGAGCAATTGTGGCACTCCTCACTGTTACACTTACCGCAACTCAGCGAGCACAGACCGGGGAGAGAGAGAGAGAAGCGTCACACAAACACCATTTGGTAACAGTCTATAATATGAGAGGAGCACTGTAGTCATGATATATATAAGATACCAGACTCGTGCCCCGTGTATGTGTAGCAGCATAGACTTGTACACTAGAAGTTGTCAATGGTTTGTTTCATCCGGAGAACGATTAATCTATTGGAATGTACTAGTGTTTAAACCTGGTCGAACAACGATTGCAGCAGAGTGTAAGCGAGAGGAGTCTCGCACTCTTTCACCCCCTCGCAGAGTGGGCTCGCTGTCTGCGACGTAACAGCAAAACGCGTCAAACTTAGCTTGACATTGAATCAAGAGCTCCTTATATCTACACGTGGTGCAGTTGTTCTCTCAACAAATCTAATATATATATCGAGCACACGAAGAGAGACATCATCATCACACACCTCAGTATGGTCACATACATGTCACGGGCGTGGTTGACATGCAGTCCGCACACATCCGTCTCACGTGTACCCACACTATTGTCGATAACTCTCGCGTGGGCCTGTCGGGTAAGGTGCACCTGGCGCGGTAAGTGTAATTTGGCTAGTCGTTTTAGAGATTGTGAGAGACGAATAGGCGGGCTCTGGGTCGAACCAAGAGAGGCGTAGCTCTACTCGTTAGTCGAACACTCGCTTCCTCGGCACAGCTTCGTAGGAAAATAAGTATCGAGAGGTCACACCCTAGATAAGCTCGGGTGCAGCGAGCAGAGAACTCATACTGGATCTCTCGCCTAACGCTCTGGGTATAACAACGTATATTTTTTTATGATAATATAGTTTCTTTAATAATAAGCAATGGTAGTTTAATTTTTTTGTTTTTACTCCTCCTTGTGATCGAGAAGTATCGTAGATTTGGCTAAATGCACATAGTTTAATTCGTAAACCACAAAGGTGGATCGAACCTAGGGCCTACTGAAAGGCTACTGAAAAACAAGGAAAATCGCCAATAATCATGTGTAAATGTATTGTTATTGCAGTTCTCCTAGACACATTCTCACGCCGTGCACCGATCCTTGTCGTTACTCTCCGAGGAAGTATAAGAGTAGTAGAGGGAGAGAGTCACCCGTCACCGTACACCGCTCTCATTTGGCTTGTGTGGGTGCGTCGATAGGCGGAGCATCGCGCATGAGTTAGGTAGGCGCTGAGGACGTTCTCGAGCATTGGTCGTTGCACTATCATTTCGCGGCACTCACACCACTATTTGCTATAGCGGGTCTACTCACACAGAAGCTTCCAGGGTCTTGGCGAGACACAACACACATTTATCTTTATATCAGGGACACTCACTTGAGTTTATTTTGGGCTGGTGGGAGGTCACTATCTGAATCGCGTGAAATATCTCGAGCCGCAAAAATGAGAGTAGTATCAGTGTGTTGCCCCGCTAACATCGGTGTCACCGCGAGTCTATTATCAGTACGAGTCAAGGCGCACTCTGATGACAGTTCTGAGTCGTACGAGCGGAGCTTATGACTTATACACACACAAGGACTCCATTTGTCTGCTCATCGCTCACGCAGGAGTTGTGCACGGAGACCACAGTTAGAGAAGCTCGACGCTGACACCACTGAATCTTCGCCAACAGTTCCAAACTTAACAGTTAAAGACTTAACGCTATAGCGTTTGATCTTCTTTCTTCATTATGTTAAACAGCAAATAATTAATACAGGGGCGATAGCTGATAGGGACATTCAATGTCGGCGTGTCGCGCCTTCAGCAACTGCCCTTGATCTATGGTGAGGATCCCTGAGGCCATGGTCTACGGAGTTGAGGGTCGCGTGCGCGCGGGGGTGAGAACTAATACTTGTCCTGATTTTTAACAATTTATCCGGTCAGCTTATTTTTGCGGCTCACAAGAAAGTACTGCTGGTGAGCCTTCCCCGTACGTGCTTTGGGCTCGTCTATTGCTTCTCAACGTTGTCGGAGAGTGCGGTGTTGTATGCTCGTCAGGCGCTAGAGGACAAATTCAGGTTATTTGGCATTGTTCCTCAGGTGTTTACAGTCGTTCGGGATTGCCTTGGTTATATCTTTCGTCGGCACAACTATCCTAATTTCGCTTCGGATGACATTCCACACAGAGTTACATTGTGGTCGACTATGGACACGCTACGATAATATTTCACTCCCCAACATTTGTTTAATTACACTTTTTTAATCAAATGTGACATCTGTAACATGAAAGTTGCTTATTACGAAAAACTTGTCCAAAAAATTAAGTGTACACAGGGTTTGGGTCACTGAAAACGACTCGGGTGACTCAAGTGTTGGCAGTTAGCATATATCAAACTAGCAGACCGTTTGCGGGGGGATTCAAATGCACCTTGTGTCCAATTACCAAGTGTAGGACTTCCTGATAACTGTAGCAGTTTGGGAATTTATCTTTGGTTTAATTTTGTCCAAGCACACGAGGGCAAAAAGCAAACATGGGTCTTGTCCTCTTAATCTGAAAGGTTCTGTATAATGGAAAATTAAGTTTGTTCAAAATCAAAATGGGGGTGGTACTATGGGCCCCAATAGGGGATTCAAAGATTTACATATGAATATATGTGGAAAATCTTTTTAAAATCTTCCCAAAAACCACTGGGCGCTAGAAAATCTTCTGAGTATAGTGGTGATCAAAGTTCATCACTGTACTCCGCAAGGAAATGTGGGCTACAATGTAGTATCATAATGTTATCAATATAGACGCTAACTCTTTTTCAAAGTGTTCTTCATTGAACCAGACCGGAGTGATATTTACTGGAAAGCTCCTGATATGAGTAGATTTAAGTTTGTGTTAATATGGCCGGTTCTATCAGCTGTTCCGCGGCGCGTGTCGCGGGGGTCGGCCTCAAGACGCAGGCGTGACCGAGAATAGGGGACTAAAGTTGCTGAGTGGAGCCGCGTCAGACACGGCTTTGTCCTTAGTGACACACACACAACGCTGCCTAGGTGCAAGCTCGGAATGCATGCCAACGACCAGGTTTCATTGTGTTTTTTTAACTTCGGGAGTTAACTGCTCCAATGCGCAAGGCCTGCTAAAGTACTGTGTGTAAGACTGCTCATGACGGAAAAGAATTATCAAGAAAGAATTGTTCCGGATGTCATTTTATACGCTGTGGATAAATTGTATGTTCTAAGAAAGGTTGTGTGCATTTTAGACTTGTTTCGGCGCCGTGGTTTTGCGTCACAAGGGCCCCAGAGAAACTTTCTTTCATCAGACACCTGTGTGACTCAACGGTGGCTGCCGTCTTGTGGGGAGCAGCTGCGATCCCCCAAAGCCGAGAGGAGACCTCCCGTCCACAGAACTCATGAGCGAGTATGACAGAGTTCACATCGACAGAAAGTGAGCCACCAAGGGAGGAACCATTATTCACACGCCCAGTCCCCGCGCCAACGGAGGATCTGCACCAAGAACAAAGACGTGTGTAGACAATAATTACGAGCTGGTACTCAAAGTATATTTAATTCCACGCCTGATTTTTGCTTTTTTGCGACTGAGAACACATAAGTCTTAACGTAATCATATATTTTTAATTTATGAGGGTAAAACATGATTATTAGAGAGAGCCCTATAAATGCATACGTTCGAAGGATGAGTTTTCGTGTTTTAGTGCACACAATTATATACAGGAACAAGTAATGATATAGCTATTTACTTATTACTACGAAATATTACTCAAGGTGCTGAACTAGCTCCAAATCGCCTGATGACAGAGACTTAATATGCTTAGATGGGTAACTGAGAGAGAGAGAGTATTATAGCTACTACACTATCCTTCATTCAGTTGCAGTAATAGTAACTAAAAACCAACTATGTACCTCTTAGACTGGTACTGGGTATAAATGCTGATTTCCTCTGGAAAAAATTGGCTTTTTTTTTCTGTTTGCTTTTTTCTGGAGAATTATTCAAAATCACATTTAGAAGAAAGGTATGGTTTATATTTAGGAAGTGTTAAATTAAACGTGAAAAAAGGTACATGCTTAAAAACATATGGAACTCATAAAAAAACATGAAAATCATATGAGCAAAATATAACATTATCATTGTAAGCCGAGACAAAACGGTATTGTTAAACATATTGTTACATAGTTAATAAACAGAGTTGGAACATATGATAAAATGTTGAGAAGTATATATTACCTTGAATTTCTCGTCTTTATAAAAAGTTATAACCATGTTTCGGAAACCATTATGTTTACAACATTTGAAACATGTCTGGTCCAGATTTGTGGAAACGTCTCCAATAATGAACTGGATGGTCTAGAATGAAACTGCCAAGTTTCTTGCAAGATATTTTGTGCCAACATCTAGCGTTGAAGCATCTAAAACAGCAGAATGGACGTTGGCTTTTCACTGGAGTCGTTGGCTGACGAAGGGTACTTTTGTCAAAATACTAAGTCTATTCTTTAATGACTATGTTCACTCAACCTTTTACACGTCTTACGTCAACAGTATTGACCAAGTAAAAACTGCGTGCGTATGGAACACGCTATTAAACTCTCTTCACTAACCAATAGCAAGAGTCGGGTGCATATGACGTGGCTATACGATATTGATTCAACAAACTTCACCTTATCGATGATGTAGATTTTCTAAATATAAAGGATAAGAATGTAGAAAAAATAGGTAACATGTTTATAACGCACTGGTTGTCCCCCGCTATTGATAGATTTGTGTAAGCGGTGTGGATTGATCTGATTTATGATAAAACTATTACTATAATCAATGCAGGTTTTGACCCCCAAAAACCCACAACATCAGACGCGTTGTGATACAGGACAGAGAGTAGAGCAACAATATCCTCATTCATGGTTCGTGAACGAACGTATTCCGCACAGACTCGCACCTAAGACGCCAACAACCGTTGACGCACACACCACATCACGAGACGCGCGTGCACAAGGTATGGGTTCTGCTGCGAACGTGGTACTTGACCCACGGCGGTCGTATATATCTACCGGAAGTGCGAGTCGCACTATGCTCGCGTCGCGGCTGACAGTCACTCCCCATAGAGAGACGGAACCCAAGTTATATCTATCGAACCTGACTTGGGCAATCGCTGTGGATCAATTGAAATTCAGAACCTTCCTCAGGGACAGTTTTTTGAGTGGTGGTGCTCGGGTTCGTTTGTTTTCTGGTTCAATCCGACTAAAACCCAGCTGTCTCGGAATGGGCAGTTGGATATCGTCACAAAGTCCTGTATTAGTGGAACATCCTATGGACCGAATCTTACGCAGTGTGTGTCTCCTGGTGCGCGATCTAAAAACATGCAGTTCTTGGATCAACAACCCGGTTCTCCGACCACTCATTAGACATCATTTTGGTAGCCCTGGAACTTTCAATACTTCTTTGCACCTGTTGAACCACCGTCAATTTCCCAAGCTCGTTACAGGAATGTTGAAAGAACATATGGGAGAGGAATAGGTCAAGCTTCATTACAGACTTTCAACCCCAGAAATGCAAATTCCAGGCGGTCATGTCAACAACCGAACGTTCTAGAAATTCACACCGGGTTGAACAAGATCTTCAAGCCCAAAAAACCAGCGTAAGTAATAATTGGGAACATATGTTTTACTCTGTCTGATTAATTCTTCATTGTTAGGTTTTCTCCCTAGTTATTAATAAGTCTTTCCAAATAGTTCTGCCTCCTCAATTTTTTTGGCCCGTCGGCTTCCTGTCCGTCGTCCCATCCTGTCCCGTCTGTTACCTTTCACATCTTCGGACTTCTTCTCTAAAAACCCTGGGATCAAATTCAATCAAACCTAAAGGAAAAATCCATCCTTGGATTAGGGAATTCAAGTTCTGTTCAAATGAAAACCAGGGCCCCCCTCAACTTGTGAGATATCAGAAAAAAATGCAAAGAAAAAATAGAGTGTGTCAGTAAAAATCTTTTTCTCAGAACCACTAGCCGAGAAAAGCTTGAGAATCATTGCCCTAGAAAATGATGAAAAATTCACTGTAGAGAGGAATTTTCTAAGATTCAATTTGTTAGCGCATGGCAACCAATTTTGAGCATATGTCTCTATTTATTCAACAGGACACAACAAAAACAATGTATAGCCCATTGAATCACATGTGCTGCTTTGGATATGGTCGAGGATAGCCTGAAGGCACCTGCATTCTGAGAGGGAAATTTCTGCAAAAGGAGAAAAGCCTACCAACTTTGACCCCCATCTCACTCAAAAAATATTCTCCCGAGTATCACATACATATATCAGTCTTGCAAAAATCCCTACATCATTTGATCATAGGTCCTTATTACTCCTCAAGATATTTTGCATTCAATATGACAACGTGCTAACTTCAACTACGCGTTTAAAATAGAAAAAGGTAAAATACCCGCCAAAAGTCACCTGTCCTCGTTTCCCTCATTTGCAGTCCGAAGATTCCACAAAAAAAGGCCCTTGGGTCGATGCCCAGAATGGTCCCTTGATTATAATACTAAATCACAAATTGAAACTATTTTCAAATTATGTAATACCTTTTTGCTTAACCCATTTAACCATGGTAAACTTTAGCTCATAATGTACATATTGGTACTTGGGAACTGCCCAATTCTTACAACATATATATTATAAAATACTTATTATACGGTTGAAAAATCAAGACTGCGAATGAAAAGGATGTAATCGAAACACATTGAACGGTTTATCGAAAACTAGGTCCTGAAACAGAAAGGATTAGAAATGCAATCTTAACATCAAATATCTGTTTTCAGCATCAAACAGAGTTATCCCCCCTTAGTATTTGAAAATAGGAAATAAAAAGTCAGAATGAGTTAAAGCTATATTTTGGATTCAAAAATAAATATAGAACAGGGATGAGCAGTTCCATATTCTTGGGCCCTTTTTACCCATTGATACAGAACTCAAACTAACTACACAAAAGTTAGAAGTTTTACCATAAACGCACAAAGGTAAGATTTCTAAAACTTTCTGATAGGTTCCCTTTGTTCTTGTCATGTGAAAGTGAAACAAAAGTCGACGATTTCTAAACTCATTACTGGACAGTTTTCGGGGGGTCAATTTTGTAAATCGTTCACTCTTCCATGAAATAGATGATAAAGGGAGTGGGCGGGTCTAACAGCAAAGTTTACGTGAGCAGATGCAATCCCCCGTTCTTAACATAGATCAAACTAAACAACACCTGTGTAGCGTCAATTCCCGCCTACTATTTATTCAATTATCATCTAAATTCTAAATTCATTTTATACTGAATACATTAACACAATTTAACACAAAATATATTCCGCTATCTTCAAGAATAAAATGGAAGCCGATATTCTGATTAAACTCTGGCATGTACGCACATGTATATGTTTTAACAATGTTCAAATAAATATATACTAGTAAATGTTTTAAAATGTTATTGTATAAAATGAATTATTATAATATCAATACAGTGCAGTGAACGCTTGCAAATAATGTAAAACTATCTTTGTTTAGAATAATTATATTTATCTCGCTACCAAGATTTCGGTTGCACCCCGTCCCATGTGCGAGAAGCGCGAGTGGGATCGGGAATGGCGGGAGTCA
>CAJDSM010136706.1:536-10984 GCA_903981925.1 Ostrea lurida | reverse complement strand
CGAAAAACAACAAATAATCAATCAATATATATATATATCCCGTGTGGTGGACTGAGTTAACAATTACTCTCATTTAACTGCTGTTATTGAACTATTGCAATATTAAATCATTTTGTACAAATTGCAATACATAGGCAATATTGGTGCGTTTCTGGCTTATTACTGTATTGTTTTATTTTGACCAGAGTGTGGGAAAATCATTTCTCCACTGCATTATTTCACTTATACCGACAGCTTAGCAGAGGCGTGGCAGATATTAACAATCACCGTATACTCACAGGCAGTGATACACATTTAAGAAACCCTCACTGCTAGACGTAACGCTAAGCATTTGTCTGTGGTGACTTCAGCCTCACAGGGCTTGTGTAGAAAAATACAGTAAAAATTATTTTACTAGGGTGTTTTTGAGTTTTTTTCTACAACAGCCCCTGTGCTTCGACCCACAATTGGTGAGTCTCACTTAAATGTGAAAAATTCTCGAAAGTAAGTAAATCATAACTCTACGGTAAAGTTTGAATTTCTCTTGGTTCGGAGCCCCATCTGTACCAATTACCCAACGGCTGCCTGAGGCGGGAAATGACACGCATCAAAGATCTACAATTCTGCATGCACTACTCCCGAGATTCCCATTTTCTAACACGATATTTTTTACGCTTACAGAGAATCCATCAAAAACACAGGTGTATAACCAAGGACAACCCTGTATCATCAGGCAGCTGTGACGTCACAAACCCTGAGCTTTTTGGATGCTCCTTCTCGTCGGATACATCTAGAAGAAATTCTGGAGTTTTTGGCAACACACTTTCTTCAACTATTTCCTCTCCGTTATTGGTATAAGACCCCGCGAAACAGAAAATCCTTTTCGAATCCAGTCTCCTTCTGCAAGCAGGTTTTCCAAATTCCGGTAATCGCATCCCGTAATCACGACGTGCACGTCCTATCTAGTAAGGAACGGAAGTGTTCCGAATGCTTGCCAAAAAGCAGTAAAGCCAATACGAATGTCACCAAGAAAAGAACGACTGAATCAATCATGGCGGCAGTGTAGCTACAAATATTCGTCCGGGACCGTTTAGATCTGAAGACGGACGTGTAATTGGGACCACGTGCACAATGTATCCTCGACAGTGTAATGAAATCTGTAAGAAAAAAAAAAAAAGTATAAACTTCCATAAACACCACGGCACACCCGTATCACAATGGATATGGAATGACCTAAAGGCTACTTTACATGTAAAGATTAATGAGGAATGTGTGGTCGTCAGACCACAGATTTTAATCTGAAAGTTACCAGTAGATCCGATAGGCACAAGACTCACACAGAAAAAAAAATATGACATGAGCATCTAAAATTTGCCATATTCTTTTTCTCTAGTCCAACTAACTAGATTCACATGTTATATTTGAAAACACACTCCGGCTAAGCCCTCCTACTCACGAAAAAAAAATAAGAAACATACTAACCCCAAAACACAAAAAACGAATATCCCGTACGTCAACGATACCCGACCTCCTAGGTAAGGAATGGAAATGTACCTTATTTTTTATTCCACGACAATATCTAGATTAAAAGTATTTGTCGAGCTGTTAATTTAGTCAATCCCTTGTTTACATCTTAACTTTGATCTTCCAAGATAAGCATGACATAATTGACCTCAATCTACTTTAGCATGTCCGAATATTGATAAAATTTTCTTTCATGTGTTTACTAAATAATCGCACCTCAAAACGTCCCTATAAGTTTTACTTATCAAAGCTATTAGCCACCGCACGGAACCAACAGCAGTCTTGAACGCGTTTATCAGTACCTGATTCTAATATTATTCCTGTTAGCTCTTGCCGAAGCAAATATTCAACCCTGTAATATCACCCAATTTCATTATTGCGCAATTAATTCACGAGTGTAAGATTGTATATCACACAACTAAAATGAAACGATATTTTTAGTTCTTATTCCGGGAATGTTTCCCATTGTTGTTTGACTGTCGTCAATCGATGTGACTCGGCAATTTCGATCTTGAGACGTCGTCTGCGACCTTATGTTAAAGAAGCTTAAATGTATAACACTATTTTCATTTTATAAAAGTCACGAAAAGTCCTCTTGGAACATCATTGGTGACAAAAACAATTTGGCTTTTACCAGTCATAGGTAACAGTTTCAAAGGATGGTTTGCTGTTTTCTCTTAATGCGCAAATCCATTAAACCCGCAATGTGCATAGTTATAATAATCTGATTCTGCGAGTTCAAATCGTTTTTACCAAAGAGACAGTTTTAGAACCCCGGGAAATACTGCTTGTGATTAATATGCATAGTTATTATGTATCCAAATATTACCCAAAATCCGAAAATTTTGATAGCAGTAAATCCCAGGTTATTATCCGAACTTAATAAAGCCGCGAATACACCCACAGCTATGCCTTCTCCACTACGAAATTGATAGACTCACAATGCAACAAACGCAAACGGTTATGTTGACTGCGAAATAAGACAACTACAGCAATTCTGACAGATCTGCTCACCTATTTCTACCTAATATGACCCTAATGACCAGGACTGACATACTAACCGATCTATACTGCCAACTAAAACGTGATAGACTTTGAAGTACATTAGCAGTATCACTTCAACTTTCCTTTTTCAAAAGTATATGTACTTACCTAATGAAAGGATTAACATGCTTAGGTCGAATGTATGTCTATACAGTTGATTCATAATCGGATAGAGCCCTTGTCGCTCATGCATATGAGACTTTTTAAAGCGAGGCCAACTAACTAACAAAAAAGTGAAATTTCCTAGGAATGATAACTGAAAAGCTGACCAATTATAGGCCCCGAAATTAGGTATAACATATATAACTACCATAATGTGGTTACTATTATCGAGAGCCAGTCTATGTAGTATTAGACTAGGACATGGCCTATGATGTTGACACCGCGGAGATAGCTTATGAACGTAACAATGTTCAGTCGCATTGTCAAATTTTGAAGTACGTGAGAAAAATGAACGTGATTTGCCGAAATTAGTGTTATTATAAGCCGATTTCTATGTCTTAAAAACTACATATTTTATAGAGATGTTAACCGTAAATCAGCAACAACATCAACGAGTATTTTGTTAACATACGAATTTGCATGAAATTGAAACTTCAACAAAAAAAGATGTGCACAAACTTTCTGAAGTGGTTGATAAGTGTGCAGAACTCCGCAGGTGCTGTGTAAGGACATTCTTAATTATAGGACTCGTACCCCCTCTTATGTTTTCATAAATTATTACAATTCCTTGCTGAGCTATTTCGTAGTAATTTTTTAATAAATATACGCAACCTCAGTATTTCTATCCTTATCCATATGCATGGCCTCAATCTCCGATAAAAAATCGTTTCTAAAAATGCATATCACCGATTATAAATTATTTTTTATAATCGTGATTTAACCTGGTGTATCCATTGTCTAAGAAACGTTTTATACGAGATTGGCATTGCATTGAATAGGATTTACACTCTATAGACGAGTTGCAGTGATTTTATGCTAAAGAAACTGACATGCCGAAATACTCAAGAATAATTAAATTTTCAAAAATACTCAGAAGGGGGATGTCCGGCTTCAGTTGTACCGAAGTAATCCTTCCTACCTAAATTGGCAGCCCACCATTGTGTGGTAGCAGAGCAGATACGTAATAAATTAAGAACGTAAAAACGAGTTCACTCGCGTTTGATGGACATGGTGATAACAACTAACATTAATATTCAATCGGTGTAACTCACTTTATAACCAACATGCATTCATTATTCAGAAATAATATCTTCTCGTACCGCCCTATACTACAACAACCACAAAGCTTGTGGACAGGACTTCGCCGGATACCCCCCTTCTTATTAACCTATTTTTGTAAGTCAAAATTAAATTCTCTTGAGTATTTTCGAGATTGACGGTATTTAAATTTTAAAGATATGCAAACCTCTAGAGTGTATCCTATCAATGCAATTGCTCAAATCTCGTTTATACAAAAAAACACGTTTCTAAAAATGGCATAGTTCAATTCATATAAAACGCTAATGCCAAATAATTTTAGAAAGAACGATTTATAACGAGATGTGAAACATTTCATTTGAAATAGCATACACTCTGGAGTTTGGTCATATTTGATTAATAATAATAAATTTAACAGTCACAAGGTAAACTCTAAACCATGAAGGAGCAAATTTAAATATTCTTCCACCTGAAAAATCTATTCACAAGGAAGGAAACGGACGTTATCTAATGGATTCATTTAAACCCCAATCCAAGACTGACACGTATTGAATACGAAACAGCTCCACTATAGAAATGGCACAAGAAAGATAAAAAGAATAAACTCAGGTAATGCCCGATCTTATATATGATCGTATCTATGAAGTGAGGAAGAACCGAGCTTTCTCCCTGTGTATATACCAGATATCTCGCACTAATGCAAAATGACCCTTATCAGTGTTAAACCTCAATAGGAGGACGTTACACTAAAATCTCTAATATCTGAGTAGTTAAACAGAGCATTTGCAAGCTAAATCTTGTCACTCCTGGACAGTTTCAGGTTATAGTACATGCACATAATTTGGTAGGCGATCAAACAAGCCTAGTTAAATTTCAGAATTTCAAGAGATACCAGCATTTATTTTCGTAATGACCTTATAAATTTACTTACATGTACTTAGAATGTGTAGCATACAAAAAGCGAAGTTAAACAGTGGTCAACGTATATCATATCCAAAACATAAACAATATAAAAATCTCGAGTGTAAGGGCAAAAAACGGACCTCGACAAAAGCGGAAGGTAGGATCAGTGCAGGAGGAGTTAAGGCTATTCTCTCTGACCGGTTCACACCGCCCGTGCACCCCTTTAGGATCAGACCTAAAAGCAGGTAAGAACGGAAGATCTACCCTAGTCAAAGTCTAGGTAGTGAGAAAATGACAAGTGTTCTAACAAAGGGTATGAAACAAAATCGCCTCACATATGACTTAGTTGATAAATCTTGTAAGCGAGAAGCTTAAGTTCATTTATAGCGCACCCGTAGAATTTGCGAAAAGATGACTCTTTTAAAACGAGAGTTCGTGGAATATAACCCGGCAGCATCAACTTTGTTTATTGATGTAGTTGGCCTCGCGTTTAAACAGGTCGTGCATACGAGCAGGTAGCATGCTGCGTTCCGGTATCAGAAGTCACCTCCGATAGTACACACCAAAGCTAGTGATAAGTAGGTATACATTCTAAGCATGATGAAGAAAACCACGAGAATAGTTGAAGCGACTATGCAATAGTCACAGTTCGATCACCGTAAATCTGTTATTCGAAAATAATTGGCCTAGTTCGTCAGTCTAATGCCATTAGAAAGTCAATGTTTAAGTAAATATCCAAAATGTTTGAAGATATATGGCAGATCTGTGAATTTCTCTTCCTATTGTATTTTTTTGTCCGCCAGTTTTCGGGATAAAACATATATGATCTATAATTAGTGAAAAAAATGATAGAATATTTGTAATACTATAGCACATCTACTCTACTATAACTTCTAGGATGAATAAGTTATGAAGGACCCACGCGCAAGTTACTTATAATAACAATAACATATTTGTCCCCGGTAATGCCAGAATGTAATCTGTACAAATTTCTGCTTCACTTTAGAATACCATAAAATACCAGTCTGCCCCAAAGATAAGTGTTGGATCACACATTAAATGCCCCATTTAATAACGAATACCTAAACGGTTGGTAATGAAAGGACCCATTTTGTCTCACGGCTTAAGATGGAACTACCATAACAATATATCTTATGAACGAATTACCCACAGCATGTACTCATCTCATGCTTTTAATACTCTTTACTTGTGTCAGGGAGATCTGATGTCGGACAATTCAGAAGTGCGTTTCTAAACTAAAAACCTGCTTGTCTTGTGTCATCCGCAACGAAGCGTACAAAATATCCAAATTATTCGGGTGCCATTTAGTTAGAAAAGCAAATTTATCTATAATCTGAAAAAAGCCTAGCATCTAATTTATCGTGAGGGCATCGTAGTGTAATAGTGGGGGAGAAAATCATAAAAGTTTTGAGTAGCAGATCACTTTTGAAAAAATTCCATGTTGCGATTTTTAGGTTATGCCAAAAAGCCGCTTTATGAGTTTTAAAGGAATCCACATTGATTGACACCACTCGTGGGAATGAATTAGTAGATGAACAAGTATCTTCTGAGAGATTCTTGATAAGGCTGTTAGTAGTTTAAGTCTCAAGTAGAGAAAGAGGCTTGGTAGAGCACTTACTGGAGCAGACGATGTGATCTGTGTTAGTAAGGGTCATTTATGCAACTTTCGGATCCAATAAAGGTGATGCCCAATTCAAATTGGATCCTCAGGTATCTTTGAAATATTGGAAAGTGGCTTAAAACAAGAAAGTGATTTTCGAAAGAAGTTTCATCTTTTGTGAAATTGCTTAGAGATTTAAGTAGATTCCCAGAATGTTGAAGTAAACCTAGGTCATTTAAAGACAATCTCTATAATAGTAACTTTTAACAAACAAAGGACAATTGTGTCATAGACTTATTCAGCTGGAACAGTACAAAATTTCATGTCAGTCTATGTAACTCACTTTACCACTTTCTGTTTTCTAAAAACAGAGGGAGTAAATAGTACGCATTTGCCCCGTTAAATTGGAATACGAGGATTTTAAAAACTCCGAATACTCATCCATTCAGACAAAGTGTCAAAGCTCCTCTCCCCAGTATTTTGTCAGCGTCTGGCATATCTTCCAAGAATTCATGATAGCTCATAATTATTCCGCCATGTTAAACTGAGCGAGTCTCGAAATATTAAGGACCTTTAAATAGGGGAACTTGCAGTATCCTATCTTGGACTATATTTATATTCCGCCGTAATAAATATGACTCAGCGGACGTATAATTAAATGAGGAAGAGAACATGCAGCAATGCTGCATAAATTCAATCTACAAATTGATTAAACGTTTCGGGAGTTCAGAATAAAACTTTATCAACTAAAAATCATTAGGCACATTAGTTTGTTGTAATAAAAGTGAAACATGTGGCGAAATAAAGTATGATCTATTTTAATACAAGCGAGTGAATTAGACCTTCTTGTTCATGATCGAATAAAATAATCGTCAAAAGGACACAAACGGTAGTATCAATTTTATAATACGTATCTAAATAATTTACTGACAGAATTATAGATAAATATTTACTGTGGACAAAAACATATATAACATTTTATGCAGAATATACACCCTAAGAAAGAATTTGAGAAATATCATTTAATTGACACGCGGTCCGAATTAGCCCTAAACGTACCTTGCTCCTATCATAAAAAAGAAACAACTGCGTGCTGCACAAAAACATAAAAAATTTCACTGTATGTTTGCGAGTTCATATTACGTTTTTCCACAAAACCGTGTTATTGAATCCGGGCAAAAATATTTCATTTCTCGTTATGTTCAAAATATACATTAGAATTGAGGGTACAAAGTTTTGACTATGATTCTCGAGTTTATACTTTCTACACTTGAACGATTTAACATGCGTATTTATTAATTCAAGTCGATCAGGGACTATATTTCATGGTAAGTTATTGGAGTCATTCGTGGTATTTTAAAGCCGTTGCGAACCAAAAAATATCATTCGACAAGTTCAGCTACACGACTGATAAGTTACCATTATGTCCATTTCCGCTACATTCTCACACGAGGCCACCCGTGCAGTCCGAAAGTGCGTGTCTTGAAACTATAGTTTCGATACGACTCGGTCATGCAGAATTATGATCAAGAATCTCGAGGGCTACATTTTGAAAGTTAACCAATACTGAGCTTTCATCAAGTTGGACGCTACTGTAAGCTGAAACAAGAAGTTAGTACTAGAAAAGATATTGCTAGCCAGAAACTCACTCGGCCAGAATAACGTAGTTATTCAATAGGTTGATCATCACAAGGAAGTCATTTTTTAAAAGACTGATATACAGGTCTACTTTGTAAAGTGAACACATTTTTTTTAATCTGTTGAATTATAAAAAAATGCTCTACAGGTAAATTAATTCAACAAGGCAGTATATTTAAATTAAAGAACGCAAACAGTTTTATATTATACGAAATGAGCAGATATAAGTATACCGTGATGGATGTAGCCAGAGATCCTCAAGTATTTAATACAGTAATGCTGAAGAGAAGGGTACCCAGGCTTCGTTCCAAGCAGAAGCTGTAGAGCGATAATTATATAAGGTCAATGCTAATCATATAACTAAGACCTCAATTTCAATGCGCTTTTAAAATAATCGCCTTTTTATTAGTAGTCGAACATTATATTTCCTTTTCTACGGTCCCGTCGTCTTGAGCCCAACCTGATGTTATTTATGATTATATTGTTTTCGTTGAACTAAGGGCCCTATTATGCGAATTTCGCACATTCCTTTGCTATAGTTGAAGAATATTTGTTAACGCAGAGACTCCCAATTCGTTAATTTTTTAAATGAATATACATTGTTGACCCTATTTTAAGTGTATCTTATTTGTTTAGCCATCAGAGGAGCGACGAATCATTTTATTCTCTGAATGCTTCACTATTTACAGCATTGAAGAGCTGGTTTTGTATTGTGTTTACCGCTTGAGAAGCATAGCTCAATTGGATGCGGCCCACGCGTAATGCGAAAGTCGCATTTGTGATTCGATACCCCTGAGAGGCCGTATATGTTTTTTATTGTCATGATACGTCAACATTTAATTTACAATTAAATTAAATTTATTAAACGCTTATCCTAGTCAATTGAGTTTACTTAATATCTCCGATTATGTTATAAACCCTTGTATTCCAGTTACGTTATTTAAAACTATTAAAAAGTTCTGGCGACTCACGCCAATGAAAGAGTTGTTCCGTTACCTCCCCATAATGTCCAGAGCTAATTAAGTTTATGAATTACTACCCATGTTGTTGGTGCACCCTTTCTATACTTAAAACTTCTTAAGTCCATAACTTGAGTAACAATTTCCACTTTAGTTCATGGGTGGCAATTCTTTCATATTTCCACACATAACATTACTCACGATAATATCTCTTCTCTTACAGCTTCTAAACAGAAGATTCATCTTTCAGCCGATTGCTGATATGTTTAATAATAGAGATCACTTGTGTTCTCACATTTTATGGTTTACATATAAAGGTAAAAAATTCCATAAGATTTATTAACCTCTTTTTTTAGTTAGGTATAAATGAACGAGATTAATTTTAGCGAAATCGTGTGTAGTACAATGAACATTTGCCCCTTTAGCGTTAATCACTCTACAAATGCTATCTAATTTTTTTCTTAATCACCAAGAAAATGAAATTCCTGATTTTTCAACTATTCCGGTAAATTTCTTATATATTACTTAATAGTTATCCATGATTAATATAATTTATAAAATAAATACAAAAAAGAGAAGAGAGAAGAATAAATTTTTCTCATAATGGTTTTCTTATTTATAACCTATTGCCTTATGGCTGCTGCTTTTTATAATCTTACATAACTACCATATATTCTCATTAGTTCCTTGTCCCCAGAAAATTTGATATAATTTCTCCTTCCTAAATATATCCTGGGAAAATAGAACTAAATAATTATATTTTCATGGCTATAAAATGAGAATAAGTATATCATACAACTAAAATGTCCACCATGCTTACATTATAATGTGTTTCGATTCTAAACATCGCACCAATAAGCCTATTACGCCAAACAATCAATTTCTAAAATCCATACTCTTTCACAAAATACCATGACAAACGTGATACAGTACTGTTAACACGGGAAATTTATACTTCCGCGTAGGGGTGTATTTTTTCCATGAATTTAACTTATTCACTCTTGATTTGTTTTAATGTTATCAATTACAAATTGCGGATTGAGAAGTATGCCGATAAAGCACTATAGGAAATATTTAGCACAAATTTTGATTGACGTTCTCCTACGATAATCTAAAAATGCACTCTATACACAGTATTTGCACTATGTTCAAGTTATGGAAGGTAACTATATATATTGTTGGTCAGAATGCTTGTTGTAGAAGGCCCAATGCTTGACTTCCCTGCAAATATTAATTGCCACTCATCTTAAGTTCTGCATTATTTTCTTGTAACTCCTCTCACAATCGTTATATAATGATTTCAAAATCTATACCCAGTGAAGTAAAAAAAATCAATTTTGTCCATTATCTGTAATGTGATTAGTATACAAACAGCATGTTTTGAGATTGTAGATGGAATCTTGCGTGTGAGCAGGCTGTGCAGATTTGGTTTTCTCAGTGTGTGTGTGTTAAGCTGCCGCAACAAACCATCACACGTTTCTGACTCTTAGTTGGCATTATTTTGTATAAATCTCAATTCGATAATCCTGCATTGGGTAGTCAACAGCTGTAATAAGATTTGCCAATTGTACAAGTATCCA
>CAJDSM010136704.1:913-10961 GCA_903981925.1 Ostrea lurida | reverse complement strand
TCCCGTTCTGTCGTTGACCAATAACACTTCAGCTCATTACACAAAATCAAATAACATCGCTCTTTGAAAATCGTTAACATAGCCTTGGGTTATCCATGTTATTACAGGGAGGATGCCCCTACATTTATCAATTACTTTATTACAGACGGAATAGGGCGTTAGGGAGGACATCGATTCGTTGATTCTCAGTTACCAAGGAATTAGCCGTCACCGCATTGTCTATATCATTTCAGCATTGCAGACCCATTGATCTGTTGATTACGCAAGGCTTAACGCCAATACCTTTCGTAAGGAATTAAAAAATTATTTATTTTGTGTTCGAAAGAGGGGAAATTGAAAAAAAGAAGAAACCGACCGAAATTAAACACCATTAACGGGGTAAAGTCCTTAATTTTTGCAGTGGATTATTTTCACGTTTCTGTAACTTTGAGTATATTAAGAGAGAGAGAGACAGGAGAGAGAGGAGAGAGAGAGAGAGGAGAGAGAGGAGAGAGAGGAGACGAGAAGAGAGAGAGAGAGAGAGAGAGAGAAGAGAGAGAGAGAGAGAGGAGAAATACTTCACTCACATTGAGACCTCACTATTTTGGTGAAAGGCTGCAAATTAGACCTTATGCTTAGCACACATAACTTTTAGCAGTGAGGATCTTTTGCGTGCCACACTTGCTGCGAACAACGGGACCTCTATTTTAAGGTCATATCCCTTTACTTTGCTTCGACTTACGCGGCTCACAGCGGTGTGACCGGTCAGCAGGACGATGCTTACTCCTCCATGGCACCTGATTCCTGTTTCGCTTTTTGCTTGAGGTCCGTGTTGTACCCTCCGATTTGACATTATATGTTTTTGGATTATATTACGTTTAACACATTGGCGTACTCGCCAATTATATTAATAAATTGAAATTAATGAATATCTCTGTAATCAGTTTTTTTTTATTCTATGACGCGATATACATTTGGAGCTTTCATATTCCTTGAGCATACGGAAATCACTTTCTGTAATTGTTCTTTATACATCAGAATCAAATCAGAAATGTCCTGCCGTATCATATATTTTAATATCACCTTTATACGCATGCATGCTTTCGTGTTTTATTTCTTTCATTTTTAGGCGCGAAGTGTCTATTGGCAATTGGCTTAGTGACCTGCGTTCCGAAGATCAGAAGCCCTGTTCATGGTACTCCAAACGGAATCCACATAAACAAAGCGGGCATGCAACTCGCTAATCAAATTTCGCGATAAACATCAAAAATGGGTCACAACAATAAAGTAAAACACAGGATCCATATAAATACTATATTGCTCACACATTCATGACTTCTAAACTGAGCAAATGAACAACGAAAGCGATCTCTAACACACTTCTAAATTACAATAACGAAACAAATGCCTCCATTTAAGTCAGTGTAAATTTTGAACAATATGACATTTGGAACTGAGAATAATGGAACAAGATTAACAATATAAGACAATAAAACAAATAAATAGTTTTTGAATAGTCTAAAAAGGAATGTTGTGATCCTAAATTAGATATGATATGGTAATACGAAATCCTGTAAATACGGCGGAATACGATTGCAGTATTATAGAGTGAAGATAGACATCTGATATATTGCTCCAATGGAAACGAGTTGAATGGAAAACTCTGTAGCCACAGATTGCATGGAGGGAAATAGAGTGGGAAATATACGACGATGCATTGTTGTTAATGGATGATTTTGTTATTGTTGGGTGGTATTAAAAGGAAGACAATGCTGAAATGTTGATTTATTTTGCGAAACAGCCGTTAGAAGTTGCCCAATTAAGTCGAAAGTGAGGGGGGAATTGAGTATAAAATTAATATTAAGTATATCATGTTTGAGTTTCATAGGAAATTGAGTTCTTTTATTTTATTTGCCCTTCTATAAGCAAACTATTGCCAAAAAGATATCACAAACCTCTTTACTTGCATTGAGTGCAGTCTGGACACAGTATCTAAGCAACACGTTCATTAAATAATTGATTGAAAGAACCAAAGATTTCGTGACATTTTCCGGTCCTTATTTATTTCCAAACACACTTATATTTAAGTGTTTAATAGATAGAGCATTTCATGAAAGTTCTGAGCCTGCATGCGTAAGTTTTAAGTATGGTTGATCATTTGAATTAGGAATATCACCAATATCTAATTGCATATCTTCCTAAAAGATCATAAATGTTACACTCAAAATCAGGTCTAATGTGGAGCAATGCTACACCAGAGAAATTTGACGTGGATGAAAAAATGGAGGATATTGTTAAAACAAGATTTTGAAAATAAAAAGTTTCAAATTCACTTCAATTTTCGTCAAAAAATGCGTTTTTAGTAGAAACCAATTTAAAAAAAATTTAAAAAACCCCTTGCTGGAGTCGAACCCGCGATCTGCAGTTCAAAAGGCAGCGGACTAAACTTACTGAGCTAGTCGATTAGTCATTTAAATTCTAAATGATTTGATATATACCCTGATAGGATATTTTCATCAATATTTCGAAAGGAAGTCAAGCCATTTATGGGGACGATGTAGAGGACCCCCCTTACACATGGTGTTTGAAACGTTCGGACAAAAGCTTCCCCCTAACATACTCACCAGTAACTTTTTTGGATTGGTTTTATTGTTAATGATGCAGTCAAAAGCTCTCTGGACTTTGTGTAATGTTACATGTGCATACCGACATTTAAATTAAATTCTTATTCTATTTTATTTTATTCTAATTATGTTTGTTTAAACCACTATTTACAGTTTGGCATTCAAACGTAATCTGAAGACGATGTTTTTGCAACTTTGTTACGTTTAAGGTCAAACTTCAACAAATATTATTGCTATAGTTGTTTTGGGCTGTGTTTTTTATTCCTTGTACTTTTTACTGCAAGAGGAGCAAGTGGAAGGGGTGTTTTTTATTGTTACAGTGAGAAATAGATTGCTTAATTTTATTCATTGTTTCTTTGTGTGTTTTATCTATTCAAATAAATGTATTAAATCTTTGTATTTAATTCATTTAAATAATAGATTCTTCACAATTGCGCCACTTCGTGGAAAGATGGAGTACTTTACGAGATATGCCACAAAATGTACCAAGGGAAACGTACGTACCAGCGCGAGAGGAATCCTCCCCCACAAATGTAAGGGAAACGCTACGTACCAGCGCGAGAGGAATCCCCACAAATGTAAGGAAAACGTACGTTACCAGGCGCGAGAGGGGAATTCCCACACAAATGAAGGGAAACGTACTTACCAGCCGCGGAGAGGAATACCCACAAATGTAAGGGAAACGTACGTACCAGGCACGATAGGATCCCCCACAAAACTGTAAGGGAAACATATGAACCAGCACATGGATTCCCCCACAAATGTATTACTTTCCTGAACCGTAAAAAGCAGGGCAAATCTGAGGTTGCATTTGAATATGCTTTAATTAACAAATACTTCAGGTCTAGGGTAAAGTAACCAACAAACCAAGTGTCATCTATGGAAAAAGATGAAAATCTTATCAATTTTGACCCTTCTTGTGATTTCAAATTAAAATACCGATATAACGGGTTTTTTTCTCCTCGCTTATTAATCTAATTTCGCTTTATTTCGAGTATTTTTGAATCGGCAAACAATTGAATTCGCATAATTACACAACTGTGTTCCATACTTTTTCTCAGATAATACCAAGAATCGCAAACAAAGGACACGCAAACAAAAAAATAACAGTTTTGGGCCAGATACGGCAAAATTTGTTGATACGCCAAAAAAAAAAATCGTTATACGGTAATTCGCCACAGTACTGAAGATTTCAAAATTCTTGCAAACATCCTTATCTTTCCCAAGAAGTCCAAATTTGTCATTCGTCCTATTCTAATTCACAAGATTATTTTCGCAATTTTGCACCCACATGCAACATGCACTTTAAAGCGGCTTAAGCGTTAGCTGCGCTTTATTATCGGTTGCTCAGAGTTATTCATTTCCGGATTACCGCCACTATAGGCAGAAATCTAGAATCCATGTACACCAAATCAACGGCGACATCAGAGATCAGGGCGACCGTTCTGGCCACCGGTACCAGTTTAGAATCTTCATTAAACCATACCTACCATAAGCGCTGCGTTTTGCGTGCGGAACGACCTCTGGTGAAGGTTCAAGAGATCACAAACCTGCAGTTACCTATTACAAAGAGAAATTTTTACTGGAGATTTAGACTTAACAAAATTATTCACAATACTATTTGTTCTTTGGTTAATACTAACATATATACAATGAGATGCGCAGAGAAAACTTAAATATAGAGTAGCGATTATCCCTTTTAAAAAAGAATTATGAGATGTTTGAATTATATTGCTATAAAAATAGCGAAAAAAACTAAATTACACGTTTAGATGGTTGGAACTTTTATTATGATATTGAATATACACCCCCTCATCTTCTTCCTCTCTCTCTCTCTCTCGCTCTCTTCGCTCTCTCTCTCTCTCTCTCTCTCTTCTTCTCCTCTCCTCTTCTCTCTCTTCTCTCTCTCTCTCTCTTCTCTCTCTCTTTCAATAAAACATTATTCTATTACATTTTCCGTTTATAATGGTTGATTTTGTTTCATCTGAATAACAGGAGAATGGGGGTGGCTTTTTCCAATTGCAGGCGACTTTATTTGAAGATATTATAGTTCGTAAACAATAGATTACATAATTGTCGAAATGCGCATTGGTGCATAAAAATTTGGTACCTATATTATTATACATGTAGGAGTAAACTAGAATAGGAAAGCTAAATTCTAATGCATATTTTAGCTTTAAAACGTACGGGCAAACTATAAATATATGTGTTCGATGAGAGAAAATTCAATAAATTTTGATTGTTTGATTTGTGAAATATGAACATTCAATACACCATCGATAGCCCAGCAGTGGCTAGCTATGAATGTGTAAAATTGTGAAATTTTTAACTTCTTCTTAACAAACTTTTCAAAATTGGCAATCGAAGCCCCATCTTTTGGTGACAGGCATCGCGCGGATTTTAGAGGGTGCCCGCCCCCCTTTTTTGAGTGACCAAACTTTACCGGTAAATTATTCCTCTAAAGCACTAAAAACCCGAGAGCTTGCGGGGTACCGTTAATAAGCTCTTACTGACTTTCTTTTTCAACCGAACCTCCACTAACCCCACCTTTCGACAATCCTGGATTTCCGTGACCAACTTCAAGGGGTTCTCATTAGAAGTGAATTTAGGTCTTTCACTCGAACCCTTGGGCCCGTCGAGGCGGAGGCAAAAACTGTCCAAAAAGACAAATTTTCAAAAAATCTTATCTCTACAACCACACATGTCTAACGAAAACTTAACTACACAAGTGATGTAAAGCAGGAATCTCAAGGCCTCAAGCCAAATTGTAAATTTTGTTGAATCCCCGGGGTAGGGGTCTGACCCAGGTGGGGGCCAACTTCGCTACATATTATTATATGTAAAGTAGCGATTGTTTCTCGGGCTCAAGAGGCATATCCACTCTTCTATCTTAAGCCACCATATCATACATTTGGACTACTCAGGGGACGAAATATGTTCCCTTTTGAATTGGGTGTTCAAAGGTCATGAGTGCACTGTGCGTCATTCAAAAGTAACGCAAATATGCAGACAGTGATTTATGATAGGCTGCGTTGAGACCGTTGAATTCTCCCTTTCTTAAAATGTTAAAGCTATTTGCACTGTATATTATAATCCACTTCATATTCTTCCGCTTTACTGATAAAGCTTTGAAAAAGCAGTTAGATTCACGGGCGCTTGTTTCGATAGAAAAACTTTCAACAAGTAGTGCTATATAATAAACACAGGTCTTGTCAAAAAGTCACAATTTAAAAAAAACATGCAGTCCGTTAATATAAATTCCTTGTTCTTCATTCAAAAGCTTAGCGGCCGGTACTGGCAGTCAGTCAGAATCGTTTTGCCTAGGCATTGCAGAAGGTTTGGTTGTTCAATCCCAGTGGTGACAGACTCGTATTCACGGCTGCAAACTGGCGAATGTCCGGTAACAGGTGTTATAAGTGTCACGGGTATCGAAAATGAACCAAAAACGGGATGACCTGTGCCACATTCAGTTCAGTTAGGAAATATAAGTCTGGCGAAAGTAACAAAGTATTAAACGTAAATCATAGTCCAAAAAAACAGTATACAAAATCGAGTGAGGCAACACGGACCTCCGACAAAAGCGAAGGTAGGATCAGGTGCCATGGAGGAGTTAAGCATCTCTGCGGACCGGTCCCACCCGCCCGTGAGCCTAGTCGAAATAAAATAAACGGGGATTTACCGTAGTCAAAATCTAGTAGGAAAATGACAGTTAACAAAGGGTATGAAACAAATCAGTCAACATATGACTTAGTGATTTACTTGTATCGCAAACAAGGTCATTATAGCGACCATCACTTAACGCGATTGAAACCCGATCATAGGTCAAAAATTTGCTATCCTTCAGCGGTAATGTTGACGACTCCATAGAAGTGAAGATTCTTTTTCACCCGCGATTCTCAAGATACAAAAAAACATAACAACAAACAAAAGCTTAGCGCTTTCAGTACTTTAAGTACTTTGATTGACTTACCATTTAAAGTGAAACTTAGAATCACCATTGAAGTCAAATTTGCCCATGCTTCGCAGTTCCAATTCCACAAAATTGGCAACGTGATCAATGCAGAATGACCCCCCTTCATATTCAATACGAAAATAAAAACTTGAAACTTACCGCTTATTTTAATTTTTGCATAGACCACAATTTCAAACCCCGGTAAACTTTAGCTCGATTGGCAATGAGCCTTGGTATTAATTACAGACCAGAGGCCTAGAAGTCTGAAGGTAGCACATGTAGAAATGAATTACCACACTAAATATTACAAATGCAGGGCTATCACTAAATGACTTTATCTGTTAAAACAGAGAACCATGTCTTTCTATCAAACAAAAGCATAAAAGGACATATGTCACTTTTCAGGTAACATAAGTTTTCTGGAACATTGTTTTGTTTCATTGTCGACTTTGAGACTGGTATGTACTTGTCAAAGGATAATATAATATTCCTTTACATGCACCATGAAAAAGTATCAGGTATTTACAATGTTTAGCGTAGGTTAAGCCTATTGGATCGTGGGTCGGATCAGTGTGTGGAATGCGACTTGATGCTGTGAAACAGATCAGACAGTATTTGACTTTCCCTGTTGTTAAAATAAAAACATCTTTTACTTGTTCTCAATTACTGGTTATTCCAATTCTTTTCAAACCTTGGTACGAAGATTAGATTGGGAACAAAGGTGGCTCAAATGTAAATTTACGACCCTTGCACCCATGGGGTCTAGGGGTTGGGCAAAAACTACCAATTTAAAAGACTGATTTTAAATAAAAAAAAATTCTCCATACATTTGAATAGTGGCAATTGTAAAATCCCTTAAGTCTGCTCTTCTCTATTGAAACAAAAAGTTACTTGTTGAGCGTCTCTAAGTTTACCCTCCTTTGCCAATACGAAAGCAAAGTTACCAGGGTTAACAATATAAAATATATTAAGAGAGTATTTAAATGAATTTAAATATTTCAATATGTTTATTTTGTAATAATATATGAAGGTGGCCAATCTGCATTGATGAAGTGCCTTGATGAACTGTCGCTGAGAAAAAGTAGGAGAGAGAGTTGACTCGTGGTGGGCTTACTTTTCCACTTGAATCGTAAGTTGAACAGCATGCTGCAATCTGAATGCAAAAAAAAAAATAAATTCTTGAGTAGAAATTCAAGAACCATGTCCAATTTGGCCTTGTTGGAAAACGTTTAGATTTTGCCAAGAACTTGATACCTGTCAATATACTGTGAAATTTTTTTTTATTTCAATCGGGAGTGGTAAAAATGGGTCATTTTTCCGTCGTTTCGTTTGAAATTTGACCCTCAGGTTGACAGGTTGCTTGGGTGTATCTCAGCCATTTCCAGGTAGCAGCAGATGTTATCATGCACCCTTAATATCTTTCATGTGTCTACTTTTTAGAAAGCATGTCCAATTATTGCAAAAATTTCGTTGCCATTGGCAACAAAATTTTGAAAATTAAAAAATGGCCTCTTCGGGGTTGAATTTTCCCATTCGGATAGTGTGAGACCGGGGTTTCGATGCAGACTTGTTCATTTGCAGGGGGTTTCAACAGTCACGTTTAAAGACAAAATTTCGCAAAATATATGGTCGTATAACGGTCTAGTTTTGCTAGTAACATGTATTTGCCCAATCAATGGATAATATTTGCTATCTGACGTGGTCATAGCGAAAGTTAAACCGTTCTTTATTAATATTAATTAAAATGGCGAATAACAAAGTATTAAACGTAATCATAGCCCCCCCCCCCCCCCAGAAAACCAACATACAAATCGGTGTTGGGCACACGGACCTTCGACAAAAGCGAAGGCAATATCAGGTGCCATGGAGAACAAGCATCCTCTTGCTGGACCGGTCACACCGCCGTGCAGCCCGTAGTCGAAATAAGTAAACGGGATTTACCCGTGGTCAAATCTAGTAGTGAAATGACAGTCTAACAAAGGGTATTGAAACAAATCAGTCTACATATGACTTAGTGATACTGTAATCGACAAACTAAGGTCATTATAGCGGACCGTAGCATTGCGAAATGATACTTTAAACGAGATTTGTTATAACCCTGCAACTTCAAACTTTTTTGTTAGTAGTTGGCCTCGCTTTAAAAAAATTCCGCATACGCATTAGCATGCCTTGCGTATCGAATCAACTGCGAGATTAACTGATTTGAATTGCAAATTTACTCTGTTTACCTGATCAGGACTATGGTTCATGACAGGCATGGCCAGTCGGACTGGGATGATTTATTCCTCCAAGGCACATGATTCCCACTTTGTTCTTTTTTTTCTTGTGTCCAGGCGATCCGTGTTTGCCCAAAAACATGTGTTCTTATTTTACTTGGACTTGACGAGATGATCACTGTTCTTTATGTTCGCCTTAATATCATTTTGATTTTCTTACGGAGGAATTAAACACTATAATTGTCATGGTTGCTGACTATTAAACCTTATGTAGAAGGGCAGAGATTAGTTTCCGCAAATAATGTCTCATTACTGTTCACGCTTAAAAGGCAGCATTTCCGTAAATTATATGGTCGTTATAACAATTTAGTTGCCATATGACTACCATTGAATCAAATGCTGTTCTGATGTGTCTTCATAGCCACTTTGTAAGCCGTTTCTTCACACACTGATTTGACTACGGATTTGTTCCGTTTACCGATCAAGACTATGGGCTCACAACGGGTGTGACCGGTCAAACAGGGATGCTTACTCCTCCTAGGCACCTGATCCCGCCTCTGGTAATGTCCAAGGGTCCGTGTTTGCCTAACTTTTGTGTTGTATTTTTATGGACTTGACAGATGTGATTTCGGCTGCCGTTATATGTACCTTAAAGTTTCATTTTATTTCTACAGAAAAGGAAAACCACTATAATTGTATGTGTGGACTTATTAAACCTTTGAGAGGCCAGAGAATTTTTATACTCTTGACTTTAATTTGTTTTGTTGCTTTTTTCTATAATTTGATCCGTAATATCAACATTGATTATTTGAAGTATGAAAACACGCCAAGGACATTAGCTATCTAAGTTATCAGATCAAGTCGCCAATATTTTCTCCGCTTTATTCAATTGCTTTTTGCGTTATTTGCTTAATAGAGATAGACACGCTAACACCCTACAGACAATGCTACATACATACGTATATATGTCTTCACACACAAACAAAGACAATTGCAGTACGTTATCTGATTTTCCACTGCACACAGCGGATTGCTAAAGACGTATCCAAGAAAACTTTTCCTTTTCTACTGAACATCACATACAACAAAGTGGAAACGTAAAGGGAACGGAGATGTCTGCCCAGTAAAACGCCTAGTGTAACAGTGGATAGACAGTGCAGGACGAATGGCAATACCTGGGAGTAGACACCTACAAAAAAGGTCAGATATATGGCAGAAAATGCCGTCTGGTATTTACCAAATACCCCGGATGAAAGCAGGCTACACCCCACGATCAC
>CAJDSM010136694.1:67-11220 GCA_903981925.1 Ostrea lurida | reverse complement strand
ATTGTTTTTACTCTGTTTCTTATTATTATTAAGGTCTTTTTCCGTTTCAGACGGAAGACTTTAGTGATTGCAACGATTTTATTTTTTTTATATTAATTTTTTTTTTTTCCCTTTTTGTCCGAGGCCGATTTCCTCAGAGAGATGGCTGGATGGATTAGCTTGAAATTTTCAGGGGGTGACGTGTTATGACGATGATCTTGAATATGTTTTTTTTGTTTTTTGAAAATCCAACTTCCGGTCGCGAAATATGGCCTCCCAGATTTGAGTTTTTATTGAGTCCCATGGATATTGGTTATCTGTTTTTATATAGTCGATAAGTTATTACACTTCATCATATCTGCGGACGCTGGTTTTCGTCAGAAACGGGGCGGTAACGGGGAGAGGTGAGAGGTTCATCAAATTATCACGATTGGGAATCCGCTTTAATGAGGCATCTCAGGGACTGGCAAAAGTTAGGGGGTTGAGCATGATACGGTTCGCTAATCTCGACATCATTTCGGTCGAGTCAATCCAGCCGAAGATTGATAAAATAGCAAATCTAAGTTCCGATTTGTATGATCAAATCATTGGTATCTGTGATTGTTGAAACACCTTAGATTGGGTACTCCTACATTTATTAGGATCTTTTATCTATTTTAGAACGTTCATCTAAATACACTAGAGTTCTGTACTCCAACCGGAAAGTTGAGCATGTACTCCAGACGTTTTCCCGGTTAGTTTTGATTGGTATTTAGAAAATCATTTTCAGGGCTTCATTTTTCATTTTTTGGTACGATTGCCAATAGCAAGTTTCTATCTCGGTCATGTATAGTGACATAGTGTCTTGGACTTGATTTTAATTAGGATCATTTACGTAGCACACTTTATAACTTTCAATTGTTTGTCTTTACTTGTAGTAAGGCCGCTCAATTAAAAGTTTTTGTAAAAGATCATTGTATTGCCCTTTCCGGTTCGTGAGATAACAGTGTCCACCAATTCAAATATTTTCTTTCTCCCAACTTGTTCTGAAAGTGGGGAACTGAGTAAAGACGGAGGACCACTTTTGGGAGGTTGACTTATTACTAGGGATGGGATACGATTCTCTGTACGGGTACCCACAAGAAATTCAAGGTTGGGTTATTTCCGGCTGACCATTTATCAGCTGTTCCATCTTTTCCGGTCCGTTAATGTTCCATAACCTGGGCCTTATGTAAGCTGTATTATAAAGAGAAATCGTTGAACTTTGGTTCAAACCCTTTTTTCTTTCAAATTAAAACCTTAACACATTGTATTAGGTCCTATTCTGTATTTGTAAATAATTCATCAATTAACATATTTTTAAGATACCCCAATTCTCAGGATAGGTATTAGGCAGACTATCATCTGCATATATCACTGTAATCGTGTTTGATATTTTACATTAATAAAAATACACATTATTTTCGATATATGCTTTTAGGTTGGGCTTATTTTAATTTTGACGCAGCACGTTCTTCGGTCATATTTTGGGACCAGAGAGCAACTACTCATGTCCGCCTTTGTTATATTGGAATAAAATTTACTTGTATCTTGAATATGGTGTCTCGTTGCATTATCGTAAGTACATGGCGTAATGTTAGGTGGTCTCAGAATCGCCGGATGTTAGAAGATACGTCTATATTTGGGTAAATATTCTCTACTTTCCGGGTGCTGTCTTACTCGATACGGTGTCCCAAAATTTTCCACCATTATTAAACTGTCCATTATTCTTCGATATTTTCTAATTTATATTTAGCGGTCAGACAGAACAATTATGAGTAAAACTTTCAGGGAATGGGTAGCTAGATATGAACTTGGTAGATTATGGCTATCGTAGTTTGTGGTTAATATTCATTCATCTTGCCTAAGCTTAATTTGTTCCAGGTTGATCGTCTGGATTTGGATTTCATGTTATGGATTTGTAGGTAGTCGTTATTAATATGGAGACAATAGGATTTTCATACACTTTTTTGGTTACATATCAATTAATCGAGGACATATCAGGGGCACGATCTTTTGTTTATTGGAGGATCTGTATTTTTGAAAATAATTGAGAACAACTTCCTAGACACTCTATTGGGAGATATTATATGGTTAGACCTGTACTTTTGTGGAAACTTTAGACATTTATTAGGCCACTAGAGTGTAAGATAATCTTGTTATAGTATATGAACTGATAATAGGGTATCATGGGGATACTAATGAATTAGTTATTCATCACTCATATTTATGTTGGTACTTAATACCGCTTATTAACAGTCTTTACCCGCTCTAGAGCGGAGTAACTTAGTATAGTCTGTGCGCGGGATTATAAGTCTTTTTAAGATCGCTAATTTATACCAGATAAGGTTTTTAATGTTCTATACTGATCGTATATTTTAATTTATTATGCTTAGAACGGGTTATATGTAATTTAGCGCCTCATTTGCATTATAGTTAAGCATTTACCTATATCTATTAGATCGGGTTCGGGTCTTACCATTATATAAGATATTTGGTTATTATCAATTAATGTTCTTATTGTACTCCACAATTAACCTCTTCGTTTTCTACCTGCCAGGTAACATACACATTCTTCAAGATTTCCTATGTTATCGTACTTTGACTATCTTTTCGGCTTTCTTTTTTTGGGTTTATTATATATTTCGTTTGCACTCTCTTATGATTTCTCGTGGGCTACTACTCTATTTCCACCTGTATTGATCTTAATTTCGAGTCATCCTACATACTGCTTTCGTTTTCCACTTTATATATTAACCTTGAGATAGCAATCGTCAAAAATTGATGCTCTGAGGGTACTACGGTTATCGGTATATGTCATGTCTCTATCCTTTTTATCTGGACTCAGGACTAGCTTCCTTCCATGCCACCTTTTTAGTGGCTAATGCCCATATTTTTCCAATGTTTATAGCAACGCTCTCTGATTCGCTCTACCAGCGGACTAGCCCCCTCATCTTTAGAAGCAATGCTCTACTAGGCACACAGCCAGTGCAATCTATAGTGGGTTAACCATGCACGTTCAGCTAGGTTTGCCAGTCCCATACTGGGCTTTGTGCCAGGTATCAGAATATTCCACTTTCAATTCAGCCGCTCAGCTTCTTGCACCGTTGAAGCTAGCTTTGTAATCCAGGAGTCTTTGGCGGCTCTCAGCTGGCTCAGGTCTCCCGCCTTAAGAACGCTTCCACACTCATATGTACTCGTGAACTTGAGTTTTCACCTAAGCCTACTGAGAGTTGCGTGATTGCGATCTCTTCACGTCTTCCTACGGAATGTACCACTGTATCAAGTGCTAGCTTGGAGTTCCCTTAATGTGCTGCCTCATTTCTTCTTTTATATCTAATTTATTGGTTTCTTTTCCTACCTCATTACCGATTCTTGTAGCAACCATGAGCTTCCACGTTCCCATCTTATTACTTCCATCTTATGCGGATTGTCTTAGCGGCATTATTTCGTTTGTCGCTCGATAGAGCATTGTTTCGATGATAGACTTGCACAGCATAGGAAGGTTGGTGCGCGGAATAGAGATTGGGATCCTGCGTACTGGATCCACATTACTTATACTTTTGCGTTGTTTTTCAGAAAACACTCGAACTTCCGGGCGGTCTGTCTGTAGATTAACAGTGCCTGATATGTCCAGTACATTCTTATAAAAGTCATTGTTTGGCGGGCGTCCATTCGGACCCGGTTGTTCCCATTTCCTTCTCTGAGAAGACGGTTTTATAAAGATTGGGAGGTCTGGCGGAAGGAGCGTCTAGGTTGAATGAGATAAGGGTGGGGACTGCGTAGACAATGTTTCTGGCTGGAAGGTGTTAGGTCCGGATAAAGGTTTGGGATTTCCCCGTCGCATGTATCCGGGCCATTTTGCTTCTCGTGTCAGTCTTGACTGTGCCCCACAGCCCACCACGGGCAGGTGGGAATATTATGGCAAGAGGAATACGGCGGAGTGATAAAGCTTACTAATAATTCTGAGTGTATTCTAAGAAACTTGAAATCACTACGGCCTCATGTAAGTGATCATACTTCTGTGTTTCCTTCTTTTTATCAGTTGTGGGCGGAGAAACAATTATAAAACTGTGCTCGGAAGTTCCCAACATTATTATCGTAGGCAAGCTCGTCCGATGTTTGGTATAGTTACGTAGCTTGGAGAGAATCCACAAAAAATAGAGGATCATTATTTTTGACAATCCTCATCTAGATCTTTCTTCTTTAATCGATACAGAACAGTATCCAACGCCTGATTAAGGTAATAGTATTTTCTTAGTGATACACATGTTTCTCATATCTTATCTACATGTAACACCATATCTCTTGAGGTAACGCAGTCAATTAGTTGCTTGGGTTTATCGAGCACGAGGGGTACATCCCCTTTTCGGTTGCTTACGCTACCAGTAGTACGCCAGATTCGGATTCTGGCCGTACACCACCTTTCACCTGTGGAAGGACCATCGACCAGTTTATCATTATGTTCTTCTATGCTACTCCCAGCACACTGTACTAAACCAATCATAAATAAGATCCTTACAAGATATCTGTGTTAACACTTTTCTAGGTGATAGATGGACAAGTCAGCGCAACTAGAACATATAGGACCACACATACGCACACGTTAGTTTCCGGTCCGGTATTACCCCCCACACTCCACCCATACCAACTCTACACTAACATACACCAGTCCATAGCTGTACATCCTATTTTACTCGATATGCTCGCTTACTACT
The DNA here is from genome assembly GCA_903981925.1 of Ostrea lurida. Lineage (NCBI taxonomy): Eukaryota > Metazoa > Mollusca > Bivalvia > Ostreida > Ostreidae > Ostrea > Ostrea lurida. The sequence goes on along the minus strand of CAJDSM010136694.1, from coordinate 6,505 downwards.
CTGCGGTTTGACATTACTTAGACATATATACAACCATCAATATATCATCTACTATAAAATCACACTACACTACCATTACCGCCCTTTTATTTTCGGCAGGTTCTTCTCTGATCGTCGCTTTTTCTAATTCCTGTTCATGATCAAATTCAGCCCTTAAATTGGCTAAGACATCAGTTCAGTGGCATCAAAGAAGATCTACAAAAAACAGAAGTGAAACGAGAGTTACAGCAGGCAGTTCGTCTTAACGTGGAGCCACCTCGCGGTCTTCCTCCTTTAGTACGCTTGACCAATACTTTAAACACGTTGTATTAAGATATTGAGAGAATAATTACTTCAATGAATGTATAAGTTAATTTAAAAAGTAACACTTGTGGCAGCCATCTCAGGGCTTATGTATTTATCTATAGTGTAGGCGTAAATATCATCTTATTCGATGTTATGTGCAATAAAACAATATTTTGTCTGTCCAAAATTGCTACTACAATTGTTATAATCGGGAACTCAGTCTTCATTGTTCTGTGGACTCATCAAATTTAGCTAAAGACCATGTCAACCTTTCCGAAAAATCATGACGTCGCTGGACGTCAAAGTTCAGTAAAGTCCATAAGTGAAGAACTCCTGCATACAATAAAAGTACAAACAGACATGTCTAACGATGTAATCATAATTAATCAGTCTCTTAAATTAATACATAATTAATTTAATCATGTGTAATTAGTAGAAGTAAGGGATTTAATCATTTTTTTTCTCTGATATTTCTATTGGTCTTAATCATTTATTTAATTAAAAAGCTTGAAAATAATTGTGTTTGATATATAAAAATGCAATGGAATTACGAAGCCAATAATTTAAATGCTGCCGTCGTAATGAGTTTTCCAACTAATTGAAAAGAATTTTTCTTTTTTACCAATTAGATGTGTTTTAACAGCAAATATTTAAGTTGAAATGAATTGATTTATTCATACCTCAACAGCCGATATAAACCAAAACAATGATATCAATTCGTTTTGAGATCAGACATAAAAGAATTCAGCGAATATTAGAAAATGTTGAGGTTTTCTTGATTTTCACAAAAAATGCGTATGTTACCCCCCAAAAACATAGCCAAGATAGGAGACAATAGTAATTTGTGTGTTTGAGGTGTATTGTCCTGATTAGTTTTTTAATGGCATTTTTATGATAACATATGTTAAAGGTACAAACAAGAAAAGTAAAAATATATTTATTAAGTGAATTTATAAACAGTTTTTCTGCTAAATTCCTCAGTGATTTAATGATAAAATTCATACCAAACTCTTTAGCCCCAACGGCCAAGTGCGAAACATGCTCATTTTGTAGCATTTGTTTTATAGCTTTCAGAAAAATAACCTATCAAAATTCCCCCTGGGGGGGGGGGACAGGGTATTGGCAGTCAAGGTCTTTATAAGGACAGAACTATTGTCCTCGACAATCGTGGCCTACAGTATATGTAAAAGATGTAGAGCAAAATTGAGATAATTAGCGAGAGATAAGTGGTGTAGATGTTCCCAAACTTTGCTTGGGGAACATAATTACCCATGGACATATTTATATAAGGTAAATGAACAGATGATCATGATCCTTTTACTTCATTCTTTTTTTTACAATCATTTTCTATTTCCTTCCAGAAGACAATTCATTTTATTCACCTTTTATCAAATGTTTATTGCACACCTCTTGCAATTACAGGGGAAAAAACCTTGTTCTGTTTTTAACATGCTCAATTTTAGACTGTCAGCTTTGGGACATAAATTGCACGTCCATGAAGGCTATTACTAAGAATACATGAGAATGATCATGGGTAAACCAAAGTGAGTGTCAAAACAGACTGACATACAATATGCCATCAAGTGGAGGATCTGCGCTCTAGAATCATGTCTTTACTAATTCCTCAAAACCTAAAATCAAAATTTACCATATGTTTAATTCACATAACACATAATCCTGTAAAAATGAAGCCATGGGAATGAAACATGCCCATGATAACCTCAATTAAAATACTTGGATTGCAAAACTTATCATCTGCTAGAAATGGAATACCAATGCAAGTTGACTTTCTGAAATCTTTTTAGCAAGTCTAAGGGTGTATCTGTCATTATAGCCATGTAGTTGACAGATCTGCGATGCTTCTGAAAAGTATCAATGTTCTACAAAAAGGTTAAACTTTCTGCAGTGTCTGCAAAGGAAGGCACTAGAAAAGGGGATCAGTCCTCATTAAATGTACATTTTGAATCTTTGTGGTAAGTTTGAAACTTAAGAATGGGGGACAATGGCTAAACACATTACAGGTTGCCATGGATAAGTTCCCTCTCAAAAGAATGTTTCACATTGGAGATGTGAAAAAGAGTTAAGCATTTTCAAGGGCTGCAAAACCAATAACAATTAAGTAAAAAGGAAGTTGAGTTATGAGAATGACAGTCATCTATAGCAAATTCAAACCTGCTTCCTATGACAACAAAGCAACTTGTTTTGCCATATTAGACTAAGGAATTTGACAAGAAAGAAAAGAAAATTCAGTCAACTTCTCTTGTTCTACCGGTATTTGAGAGGTGACCCATCAATATTCTTTCCATTGGCACATTTTGTAAAATATATGGTATACATCTTAATACTTTCAACAGCTGATGGCCAAGGAAGACAGATTTTCCCTAAAAATTTGAAGGGTAATGTGTTTGTAAAGGGTTAATGTCTGCCTAATGGCTAAAACAAGAGGAACTTACATCCAGTTCCAAACCAAGCAATGTCTTTTTAATACTGTTAATGGCTGTTAACACTGCAGGATGGGGTGATTAAGTTAATTGGAAAATGCACAAAATATTTGTTCACTATGTAGATAAGAAATTGAGAATTAGTTTTAGATGAAAACTTTGGGGCCAACTATGGGAGCAAAAAATATAATTATGCTTTTCACTTCCCACTGAATTAAAAAGATAAAAATAATATTCCAAATGACCAAAAAAAATAATAATAATAATAAAAATAAATCGATAAATTAAAAAAAACAACAACAAATATGTAAAACTAAGCTTTCCACATGTTTTATTGTATGAATAATGTGGTTATTTCTCTGTTTCTATGCTTACATTAACGCCTATAGTAAGCAATAGGTTTTATTGCATTTTTATGAGGTGTAGGAATACCGCACCATTATGGAGTGAGTGTGAAGGTTCACTACAGAATGAAGAATCAACATTTTAAATGCAGAACACATACACTGAAGCATTTGCCTAAAATTGAAGCATATATTTCTTATCTGATATAATAAACACATCAAGAATTTATGATACACCAATGAATTTAAGACCAGGTAATATTACTCACAAAATTTTGCCAGTAGAGGGTGTTCCTTGTCCATATATTGTTTAATTGTGTGTGTGCAATACTGTCTACACTGTTTGATTTTCAGAGCACAACTTGTTAACCTTTACAATTATCATAACAAGGTTTGAAAACAAGCCAAAACTCCAGTCATTTAAAATTTGTAGAAATAATTTAAATTCATTAGTTTTTAGCTCATCTGAACTAAAGGTTCAAGGGAGCTATTCTGATCGCATTTTGTCTGTTGTCTGCATATGATGTCTGTCCGTCCATCTGTCGGTTAACTTTTCACGTTTTCGACTTCTCAAGAACCGCTGCCAAATTCAACCAAACCTAGGTGCAAATCATCCTTGGGTGAAGGGGATTCAAGTTTGTTCAAATGAAGGACCAGGCTCCCATCAAAGGGGAGAATCACAAAAATGCAAAAATAGGGTGGTGTGTCATAATCTTTTTCTCAAGAACCACTGGGCCAGACTGAGAAAGCTGAAATTTATGATAAGGCTTTCGCTTGACAAGATAATTGCATACTAGTGAAGGAGTAAGTAAAAGAATTTAATATTTTCAGAACATGCCCCGATGTTGTGAGAATTTATGGGCCGAGAGTGTGTGAATGTAGAATGATAATTGAGATGGGATATAATGACATTGCAAAAGATTTCGTTCGCAAGGAACACGACTGGGCCAAAAATGCTGAAATTTATATGAAAGCTTCCTGATATAGTGAAGATACAGGTTTGTTCAAATCATGACTCCGGGGTACGATGGCGCCCACTAGGGGTCTAAGTTTTACATATTGATTGTATAGGAAAAATCTTTAAATCTTTAACTATTCTCAAGAACCACTGGCCAAGAAAGCTGAAATTTATATGAAAGCTTCCTGATATAGTGGAGATTCAAGTTTCTTCAAATCATGACCCTGGGGTACGTGGGGCCACAATAGGGGATCAAAGTTTTACATATATTATATAGGGAAAATCTTTAAAAAACAGAAGAGTGAGAGAAAGCTTCCTGATATGGAGTAATTTAAGTTTATTCGATATGCTGCCCGCCTCCGGGGTTTGTGGGGCCACATAGGGATTAAAGTTTTACATACATATATTTTAAAACTTATGTTTTATATTCTTTGTATGAGACAAGTTCGTTCATTAACCATATGTGGAGGCCCTTGGGGTCATGACTGATTCTGCCTTTTAAAAAATGGTTTATATCTTGTAAACTAATTGAGATCCTGATCACTCTCAAACCATATATTTTCTTTATCCCTTTGTGTGAGCCAAGTTCATTGACATGTATAGTCATTTATGGGTATTGGAAGATGACAGAGGTTATGGAAGAATGACAGAGGTAAATTTAGCCCACAGTGGCACATTCTAAATCCCAAACTACTCTCTTCTTGGTGAAGCAGTGTTCAGGTGAGTGTCATGTGGCCCATGGCTCTTGTGATCAAGTTATTTCTGTGGTTTCCAATTTTTGCTGAATTTTGTGTAAGGAAAATCTTCAAAAGAAGAATAACAGTCAAAACTGCCATGCGACCCCGTATTAAGCGACTCACTGCATATTTCACATAAATAAATTAATCATGTCCATTTATTACGACCACTGTAGCACTTAAAGTTGTCCTTCAATATTTTTTCAACCTATATGTTAGAGTTATTCTGACATAGCGACTAATCTTTATTACAGCATTATCGCGATATATTTACGATTACACGCATCCATTTCCATTCGATCAGAGCGTGTTTTTATCGGAGATGTATCGCCCCTAACACACTGCGGACTCCTCGCAATGTCTGCACACATCGCGCGAGACTTCTCGTGCTCAATGCCCCTAACACTTTCGTTTTAAACGCGCACGATTAATAAGTTTGTTGATTCGTTGTGGACTCTAAACTTGGGATTTTATCCCAATTATCAAATTAACGAACATTGTAGTCAGCGTGCAGGGTCGTGTGGAGTCATCCGATAAATCCCGGTTGTTGTTTGTTTAACAAATCATGGATCAAGTAATGAAAATGGCTTTTGTTATCAAAGGTGTGAATTTCGACTGACTTTGAGAATTGTAAGTAGATAGGTGTGAAAACCTGGTGACCCATATATTCCCCTACAATGGAAAATTAACCTGGCTGTGATGCAAATTAGATAAAGACTGTGTATGGGACTGATAAAACTTAGAAACTGGATTATTTGTGACTTTCCTGAACGAGATATCGTAGTTTCAAGAATAATTTTAAAAGTGTAGCATGACCGGCTTCAACAGATTTACGAGTTGTTGACACATCCAAGCTAAAGAAAGCCGTCTGCATTAGTTCAAAACTGTGTACAATGAATATTGTGGTTTATTTATTTTCCTTCAATGATTTGAATAAATTTCCAGCATTATTGTATATTACATGTATAAGGAGAGCAACACTTCATTACTTTCTTTCTATCATGCATGAGAAGTACTGTTATAAAAATCAAGTATATACACGTGTGAATATTCTTTACAATAAAATGTTTTGCATGATTTCATAAATAACAGGTTTATATAATACAATTTTGTTATCAACTATGAACAACATAATTATTATATTTTAGATTTTTAAACATTATAAATTTTGTCTACTGTTAACCATACTTGATAATCCAAATACATGATATTTCTCATTGAGACCATTTCGTGTATTATACCATTTGCTAAAAGCTTTCACTCCAATAATAAGGCGACTGTATTAGAGAACCACTGTCATATGTGACCTTTTTTCAAGTCTCCAATGAGTCTCTTAATACAGTTTGACTGTATATATATATATGAGTTAAGTCCTGAGTAGCCGGCTTATATAAATAAGTAATTTTTGTCACGGATTTATCTCAATAATTTTTTAATTTATAACTATAGTCTGGTGGACTTCTAAAGATTTAGAACCCTGTACCATAAAAATCTCCTTTATACTCTTTTATGCAAAGTATTCTACTGTATATAATTGTAAATACAATGGACTAATCTTTGATTCAGCTGTCTTACTTCAAATGTAACACATACTTACTACTCTTCAAACTATTCATACTATTATTCCAATATAGCCATGCCACTAAATGCTAGAATCAAGGCGAGATTTCATC
>CAJDSM010136693.1:0-13761 GCA_903981925.1 Ostrea lurida | reverse complement strand
TACAAAGGCAAGTCATACTCACAGGGACAAAGATGGCAAGATGGATGTGACTACGACTGTGTGTGTGAAGATCAAATTACCGGTGTCTACAAATGTACTGAAAAGTAAGAATTAGCATCCGTTTGTTCAGGTCTTTAGATTTGTTCTCATAACCATTGCATAAACTGGCAGTTGTTAAAGTTTTTGGAAATCCTATTTCACATGTCTGTCAATAATGGTTGAAAAAAAAAATTCTGAACGTAGAGAATACCCAGGTAGTGTAACAATATACAAATTCATTATATGGTGCAAACTCCATAATATTTATAGTTTATAGAGTCCGTACTGTTTGTCTTTATATTATGTTAAATCGTACCTGTATACATGTATATGGATTTTACACTTTTAAATGATCTTTGTTAATCTTGAAATATTACTTAGAAAACACTAATTAACTTTATGGTAATTAAGTCTCCCAAACGAAGTTTGGAGAGTTGCACGTATTGTTTTTGATATCTGTATTTATTATTAATTCTTATTAAGGAATTTCTTCCGTCAGACGGAAGACCTTATGTGATATGTATTGTTTCTTACTTATTATTAAGGTTTCCGTCATACACCGGAAGCACTTATAAGTGTTATCTGTTATGTTAAGGTCTTGCCGTCTACAACGGAAGACCCTTATTAGTGTTTGTATTGGTATTCTTATAAGGTCTTCCGTTACAACGGAAGACCCGTGAATAGTGTTTGTTATTGTTTCTATTATTATTATTATTTCCCCTTTTAAAAATGAAAATTACTCGATAACGGCTATTGATTGATTTAGTTTGATTTAACAAGTAAATGAATCTATTATATAAGGTATTTATAAATTCCTCAGTCTTATTGAAAAATATATTCTCGGTCCGGATGATATAAGCACTGTGCTCTCGGTCTTTTATAATCAGGCTTTGGCTCCACGAGTTCTCAGAGAATGATATTGAACATTGGTGTAGGGAAACGAAATTTCAGTATAATAGGCGAATTATATGCTTGTAGATGTGTCTAAAATACCCAGATCTCTATCGTTAGCGGCCAGACACTTTGTCTGTCGATAAATAAAGGCAGTCTGAGCTATTCGTTTCCACCCAAAAAATGATTATATTTTTTAAAGAATTTTCCTTATTTTAAATATTGTTTCTTGATTTTATTTGTTAAACAATAAATAGAGAATGATGCAATTAAAACAGATTATGTATAATATTTTTCAGAAATCGGGGTCAGACGTGTCACCGAGTTCTGTCTATACTTTCAACAATTGTAGAATCAAATTTTTTGTCGTCGAATGCAATTACTAGAAAACTGCTTACATAGATTTTGATATGATTTTTTGCAGGTAGAGTGTATCATTATATGATTGATATTCATAAAAAACATCCGTTTTTTGTAAAAAGTCAACTTCCGTTCTTGCAGTTTAACTGAACTTCCGTTAAACGGTTTTAATAAAACGATTTTATCTACCATCAAACAGTTTTTTTCTCAGATGCATTGAGGATATAGCAGGAAATAAGATTTTCGAGGTGAATGAATAAGACCTACAGTATAATATGTGCTTAGACAAGTTACCCACAGTTATATGTCACGTTGCACCAATCTCCTTCTAATTAATGTATTACATGCGGTTCTATCCATGTCGGTATTGTAAAGATTTCCAATGGCTCTCGGATCTTTCGCCATACCTTTATCCGCTGCTATTCTCTCGTGTGGAAAGACTAAGACTAAAAATGACTTAATTTGTTAAACAATAGGCATAAGTGCTTAATGCATCCTGGTAGCTAGTTCATAAAACTCAATATATTACGCAACTTTGTCTCCCCTGTTAGCACTAGATTCCAAAGATAGTTCCACTCCCACCCCTCCCCTCTGTTTTTTTAATCCCAATGCAGAGAAATTTTTCCAATAGACTTGTCTCCCGGCCTCCTCCGCGTTGAACAAAGACTTCTTGACAATCTAAGCTCAGATAGGTGGATTCCCAGAAAAGATAATACACTTATTTGAAATTGTCTTTCTAAAACTGAACAACAATGAAAATGTTACAAGTCCTTTTAGAAAAAGTAAAGATAGGTTAGAAATGTAATAACAATTTTTTAACAACTATTAAATTAAAATCTAGGATACCTTCGAATTATAATTAAATAAATTTACTTAGGGTAACCTATTGGATCTTCTATGTGTGCAATAAATCCTGAAATCCTAATTTTGGTAATACAAACGACCAATAAAAAAATAGGAAATTAATGGTTCCAAGTAGATTGTCCATTCCCTAAAACGAGAATGTTGCGCCTGAAAGGCGTTTAGGCAATGTTTTAACTAACAGCCCTCACTAAATGCCCCTCCTGCTACTAATGATACTGAATGACTTGAAATTTGTCTTCGCTTTGATATAAGTGTTAAAAGATCATTCATTATTATAGGTACATGATGTGTAAGTGTTGAGATGAACATCCCCAGATAACCTCTTATTAGTATAACACAAAACTAGGAAATAATGGGTTCAGTAATTGCATTCCTTAAAGCCGACGTGTGCAAGCTCTGGCAATTATAGTAATGACGATATAAGCAGTTCTGTAGATTGGACCTTATGAATTAGTTGTCTATTACTTTCAATGTCATAAAAGCTATATTGCTAGTTGTTGTGTTAGTCTGAAAATGAGCTAAAATAAACTAGAGCACCAGAAATACTAAATTGATTAATGTTGTATTGTTTTACGATCACGCGTTAAAAGATAAACCCAATCACAGGGTCTTTTGAATAATGACCTAATTTAAACTGGATATCAAAAACACTGGGTCCTGTCGCAGCATGTGTGTTTGGCACCGCAAAAGTATCACATAAAAAAAGCAATGAGTGCTCTAGCATTGTTCTAAAATGTTTGCAACCATTCACCGACAATTCGTTGGACGATATTCAATATTATGTGAAATGTGAAATACATTCTTCAAATGGAACGGGGGAAAAAGAATAAATAATCAATTTTCTACATCTCGTTTGTTATTGTTCCTCACCACGACAATAAATTTGACTGCTCCACTCATTGCCGGTGGAAAGGGCAAGACAAAATTCAAAGGATCATGCGCTCGGACTAATTATAGGGCCTTCTTCGAGTCAGGTGGTAGGCGTAAGTTCTTTGCTTTTCGTTGCTCTCGACACTAGCTGTAACCAACTAGGGGACCCATCAGTTTTATTCCCAGGTTCTCAGTTCCGAATTGCACAATCGAAATAACTAAATTATGTACTGCTAAAAATTCGGGTAATTAGAGACCGATAATACCAAGGCCCTCCGAGTGTTCACACGACAAGGTGTGGCAAAACAATAGAAGTATCCCTCCGGGTGTGCTCAGAGGCCCTGAGTCGACCGATCACAGGCCTATGATATTGTTAGTCCTTCACTTTTCTGGTAATTTGGATGACGTTTCTCCATATGAGAGAAATATTTTTCGTATGTTGCGGAGTAATAACAAAAGAATTATCAAATCAACTCAAATTTATCTATGTATTTACTCTGGTTCGATTCAATTGCAATCGTTGCACGTTTGTAATGTTATATTTAGACATTTTAAGAGCGGTTGGTGGTCACAATTCAACCCAATATTTATTCTTGTGCCGAACTCTATCGTAGTTTTCCTAGTAATTTAATAGTCTCAAGTGCTCTGATTACATTTTATGTAAAATTATTTTTTTCTATTGATGTTTAAAACAGTTGAGTCACGGTGAGAGCCGAGTGATAGAGAGATGAGTGGGGGGGGGCGATGGGGTAAGTACATTATCCGCAGTAATATAGATATTGTATGTGATGGTCTTAATATCGAACGCGTATATAACCTGATAAAACAATTTAAAAAGACTATTTCACTGATATTAAATATTCAGCGATCAATTTACATTATTAACGCATTCACATTCAAACATTCAGAAGAGTGACTGATTGATTTTTTACTGTTTTACGTCCCCCACCCGAAAATATTTCATGCCGTGAAGTCGGCCTTGCGCAAAAATGTCGTTGGCCTCATGATCGGGCGTCTCCCAAGGCCCTGTCATTGAGCAAGTGGTAAAAGATAAATTCCATTTTTTTCGTTTGCCCACATCCTGACATGCTGGCAGGACCTCGCGTCTCTTTTTTCACCCAGGATCTCAAGTCATCGTAAATACTCGTGAAAATTTCCCGATCGCCCCAATTTAGAGAGTCTGCCTACCGATTACCCGAGCACATCTACATTCCAAAGTGTGTATGTCAGGTGGATCTAATTATCTACGCGGAGTACGACCAAGGGTCAATTACTGAATAAGTGCACAGAAAAATCCCCATTGATAATATTGTGATAATTAATATCACCCCACATGTTCTGCATTTTGTCACTAATTTCACTATACCCCAATGCGGAATTCGCGTTCTAAATCATTTATGTTTTTATGTACATACTACAGAAACTCCTAAGACGATTTCAAAAGGGGATCAGGATATAATATTTTGATCTTCCATCAGATTGTCTTGTGTTGTTTCGAGCCCACAAAAATACTTATGTAAACAATTGCCATAATAACTTTTTTGAAGTGCGTACAATAGTGCTTGCCACGAGACTCATCCTTTAAACACATAGTTTGTTCCTTTTATGATAACGAAAGCCTCATATATGAAACTTATATGGTCCCAAAATCTTGATTCATGCTAATACCTCTTGCACACCTTGTTTAAGTTCTAGACCTACTTTTCATAAACAATTAAGCTTTTAGACAATTGGCACCATAGAGTTTTGAATGGCATGTGGGGGTGGGGGCCTTTACATCTAATTACACATTGATGTGTTCACTTATGAACAATATCTGTATTCTTACTTGGTTAAACCAAATTTGCTTTTGGAGACCTTCTACCGGGGAATCTGAAGTTTGATCTACTGATTATTAAAAGTGTTCAATCATGGGGCATAAACTGATGATAGATATTTATTTCTATATTTTACGATTTGAGTATTAATCCTTTTGGCAAGCCCCTTACACTGGCATGTGGAATCCAGGGGGCATCCGTGTTTCATTTACAACAGCCATCTTATGTTCTTTCATCTAATAAGTTAATCCTTACACTGCTTTACGTCTATGGTGGTTATTGACTGGAACTTTTGAGGGACAATAATGGACCTAGCTACATTTCCTAGCTTTCCCTACAATCCAAATAGGTTATTTTACCCGAAAACATGAATGATCCTTTGGAATGAATAGAGGTCATTACATCATTATTCCAAAAGAATTTTTTAGTTAAAAGTTGAGTCAAGCATTTGATACATTGCGGATTTTTATTAACATTCGCTACGATAATCGTTGGTAATCATTGATGTTCTGGTCACCCCACGTTATAGGTCAATTCATTTAGCGACCCCGTGAAGACTTTTTGGTGTTTGTTCTGAAGACACAAAACTCAAGCGTTAAGTTAAAGGATTTCCGTTCTACAACCACGGAAAAGACCATTAGTGTTGTAATTTCGTTTTTGTTCCATAATATTAATTAAGTCTTCTCGCTCATAAGCGAAACGGAAGGACCTTTATAGTGTTTGTATGTTCTTAGTTAAGGTTCTTCCCGTTACAACCCGGAAGACCCTTATAGTGGATTGTATTTGTTTTTGCTTTTATTATTAATAGGTACTTACCAATGCGTACATATGTTATAGACCTTTAATAGTAAATTGTGGATTTGTTTCTGTTTTTATATTATTTTAAGAGTCTTTCGTTCATTCAACGGAAGACCCCTTATAGTGATTGATTGTTTCTTTTCTTTCTTTTATTAATAATTAATTCATTATTATTATTTTCACCCCCATTCAACAATATGCAAAATTACTCCCCAAAGAATCCGGTATTGAACCGATTTTCATGACTTTTTGGGATATGAGTTAGTTGTCCCTCCTTATAAGATTATTAAGAGCCTAGTCAGTATAATAACGCTCCCACCCGGTTTTTTTTCAAATGATCTACTTCCACCGTGTTCCTCGATATACTAAACTTCCCACGGTTGAAATTCGTGTTCCAGAGAAGTGTTTACGTAAATTATAGGGAAGTGTGTGGGAGAAAAAAAATAGAAATTTCAGGAGAGGATAGACCTAATTATCGTAGTAACATTTACGATAACATAGGATATTATGTTATTCGATGTGACCAAATAACTTCCTAAGATCCCTCGAAAAAAAAAGAAGTTTCTACCTCTCGTAAATATTAAAACTAAGGATATTTTTCCAATTTTTAATTTTTTTTAATTTTTACAATTATTTTTTCTGACCATAGTTTAGTGATAATTCCATATTATCAACTAATATAGAATTATCTACTAGTAAAGTTTTTAAAAATCGGGTCACGATTCGTCGGGTCTATTGCTACATTGTCCCAACTTTGCTTAATCAGAGTTTTACTGTATTGTGTAACCACGAGATTCTAAAACTACCGCGTTACTTATCCATACGCCTGTCTTCGATAGATTTTATGAATTTCTGTAGGTGAGTTGAAATCTCTATGAGACGAGTTTATAAAAGTGTGCCGTTTTTGAAAAATAATTCACTTCCTCACTTCCCGAGTACAGACTTATCGATCATCCGTGGTTGTTTTTGAAAGTTTATCGGGCGTTTTCTCACGAGATTATCATGATTAGAACAAATTAAAATTTTCCCTCAGTAGTGCATGATAGACCTATATCTGAGGGATGTTAAAGATGATACCAACTTTTTACCATTTTTCAACTCCAACAATTACCAGTATTTAAATAAAAAAGGTCTAAACTTATTTTTCCAGTCTTGTGAAATTTCTGCTAACAAGTGTTTGTTCTCAATATTTTGCACTAGTGATTTTGATTGGAATTTTACGTACGAAGAGTTCAGAACTATGTGAATGAAGGATTGCCATGTGTAGTAAAACTCGCTGAAGGATAGACATTATAACTATCTGTGCAACATGATAAAAGAATCAATCTCCACATCTTGTTAACGAACTCAGTATCTTCAATCTCATTCACGGACTAGCAACACTTTCTAGTGTGTATCGGCTCCAGACACGACATTAGTGCGTCTTTAGCTTTTTAGCTAGTAATTATTACTATGGCTTTCGTTCAGTAAGACGGAAGGACCCATAACTTATAGGTGTTATAGCGTATCTTGGATCAGTTTAATTATTCATTTTCCGACTTTCCCTTTTACCATAAAATTGCAGATGTACTCTAACCCCGCGTACTTCCCCATTGAATTTTTATGATTTTGGCAAGTAAGGTTGTTCGTTATATATAACCGTATTTATAAATTCCGTTTTCTTCTCGAACCAAAATTCAACTTCCGGTCCGAACGAGAATAGAACCTATCACTCACCTGGTATTTAGTAAGATGCTTTGTCTCACACGTTGTGCATCAGAATGTATAATTTTTGAGTGGATACTGGAAACGAAATTTTCTAGCATAAATAAATCATACGGTTTCAATATAAATACTGAGATGTGTAATAACACAATAACCAGTTTTGACGTTCAGGCGTGGACCATCCTATTCTTTGCGTCGCGTAAATAACATAGAGGTCTACTATTCGATTTTTTTAAAAAAAAAAATTAATTTTTAAATTTTGCGTAGTGTCTTATAATATAATTTTTTCTTTATGTAATGAGTTTTTAGATACTATGAATAATTTTTGAAGATAAATTAGATTAGCAACCTAAATGTGTAGAACTATGCCAAATAAAAATAAAATAATTATTTTAGAAATAGAGTCCCGGGGTTCGAAAACGCCCTGGTTTGATTTATTTTATCCCACTGGAGTATTCATTCTTTTCTTCCTCTGCTAATTCTTGTCACTTGTATTTGTATATCAAGTTGTTACCCGGAAAACAGCACTTAAGCTCAAATATAACACCTACCGAAATTAAATGAATTATTTTTCAGTATATGATGCAATTGTTTTTTGTAAACTGGTCAAAACGAATTGAAACTCTATAAGAAAAGGCTGGCAACTTGTTCCATTATCAAAAACTCCATTTCATTTGAAAAATTCAAACTTCCCCGGTCCCCGAACAGATATATGTTGAACCTATCATCCCTCGAGCGTTTTTAAAAAGTTTATATATTGGAGGTTTACTCAAAAAGAATCACTTAAATTCCATTGTAAGAGAATGTAATTCTCCAGTTTATGGTCGAACTACTAAATTTCTGGAGTGGATATGTTTAGCATGATATTATTAAGTCTTATTTATTTCGAGGTGGACAATTATACTTATTTTTTCTAAAAGTCTACCTTGTCGTTTTTGAACATTCTCCCAATTTCCTTCAATTTTTACCACAATTTATTGTGATATTGGAGTTCGCTTTCCTCATCAAGTAAGTTCTGCTTATAAAAATTTGAATACAATTTAAGAAAAATGTAGAAAAATGAACTATTACTTGCGACAACGAATGAAAGTATTTGTGAAAAGATTGTTTATCTATTCCGACCTATGTCATACTCAAGATTTCATTTCAGGAACAGAAGGATTACTATTTGATTGTTGTCAGACACCTAATACAAGCGTCTTAATTAAATAATTAGTGTATTATATACACCCACCACCCTAAAAAACATCAATATACCTACCAAAAAAAACCTCCGGATATCATTGAATCTGAGATTTTAATAACTTTTTTGACCACTGCTGAGTTCTATCCATCTGTAATAAGAATTGGTTTATTCAATCACAGACTCCACGGGTTATATTCTTTCACCTCTCACTTCCCCGCTCGCCTAATCACGAAGAAAAAGTAAGTACTAAGTTCCACGTTAAATTTCCGAGATTTGTTCCCACTGACCGTAGTTGTTTACGTTGCACATTTTTATTTAGAAGAGTTGCTGAGTGTGATCCAATTTGACAGATAGTTTCAAAGGGATTGATTGAGAACCCTACTCCTCTCGAGTGGACTTTTACGTCACACGGAGCTAATCATGTTTTTTGTGTGCAAATCCTGTTACGAAAATAGAGGTCTACTTAGTATCTTGGTTTTCAAGTTTCTAACTTTTTAAACTTTTTTTTGAAATTGTTAAAATATTTCTTGCCTCTGATATATAGTATTAATTCCAATTGATCAACTAATGTAGAATATATAAAGTTTTTAAAGAGTTCGAAATGGTCCACGCACAATTCGTACCGTAATGTTTAAAATAATATTAATTATAGGCATCACTCTTATCAGCGATTTCGTAAATCGCAACGTATGCTCACACCGGATAAACGTCAAATTTATACTAATTAATATACGCCCTCAACTCTTAATAGAGATTTTTAGATGCTTATTTGTAAGATAGACGTTATGAATGCTGATCATCTAAATATATTTGATACCTGAGATTTTATATGAATATCCTCCCGTTTTATTTTTGAAATTAATTATCGACCTTCCACCCGGTCCGAAAGATATCCCAGATTTCACGAGTTTTGTAATCTAAAAAATCTTCTGTGAACACACGCGACCGCCAGTTTTCTTAGAATTATATGGTGTGTAAACATCATCAGTAGGAATTTTCATGATGATTTAGTAGCCTAAGTATCTGAGGATGTTAAGCGAACACCACAGCTATTTAACTTACCCACAAAGAAATATTACTATTTTAAAACACTATAAAGGCTACATACTAGTTGCTGTACTACTTTGACTACAATATTCCTCAAGATTTTCGTTTCAAATTTTGACTATTTCGTAAGGCAAACCTATGTAGAGAGCACGTTGAAGTATTTAAGCTAATAGATCAGTGGTTAGAATGACTGGGAGTTTTTATTCGGCCTAATACTTGGAATAAAATCAATGCAACATTATGTGGCGAACTCCTTGAGCAATCCCAATGTCCAAATTTGAGGAACGGGCACAAGAAACACTTGTCGATGAATTATGTGTTATCATTCTAGCTTTCCTGACAACGAACATAAGCGTGTAGGTATTATTATTTTTAAATTTATTATTACTAATTTTTCCACTTCCCACATAAAGAAAATGCGAAATTATCTACTTTAAATCCCGTCGTATTTGACCGTTATACAATTGACATTTATGCATGGAATCTTAGAGTCATACCGTAAATAAGGAAGAAGAAAAATATATACTACCAAATAAACCCTGCGCACCCGTTTAAGGAGATTTTTGAAAATATGTCTAATCGCTAACGGTATCCGCGAATTATATGAAAAAAGATTATACCATGTCACTAGTTATAATTTTCGTTGTCCCGTAGGTGTAGCAAACCGATAAATATTTGATGTTTAGAAAAATAAGTCTTTAATAAGAGATGAAGCAAGTAGTTACCGTGATTGTCCCTGTAGACTAAATCTGATCAGGATAAATCAAAATGTTATTTATTGTGTCTTAATGAGAACCATTAACTCTTCCATTGTTGGAAGAACTTAAGAAAGGCGATATATCTTTCTTCTCTCCTTGTTTGAATAAATTTTCAAATTATATTTAAGAACCTTTTGTTTTTGTTATTTTTTCATATAATATATATATTCTCCTTTGATCATATATAATTTGTAAATCAAATAATATATATTGAATCAATAATTTCCTTACTGATAGCTTAGAATTTATATTAATGTTTTATATTTTAAAAAAATCCGACCATGTCCTAGGTCTGAATTCTCCTCGGCACTTTATAAAATCTGACGTACTATTCACTTTGTTCAATTTCCCATAGTCCGGTGTTAACCCGGATTACGGCCATTACTATTCAAAATTATCCCTCCTCGCAACATAGATGTATTATCATAGATTTATATGCATAAGTGGAGTTTCAGAAGCTTATCCCGTGATATTTATAAAAATGCCACGTTTTTTAGAAAATTCAAAACAAACCGTTCAACTCGCATTCCACAGGAAATTCAACAATTCTTAGACCAGATGTATTGTAAACACCGAAGATAATCGAGCTTCGAGTTTAAAGTTTATACCGGGCGTTTGTTCTCAGAGATTAATGATTGGTGTGAAATAAATATGAGAATTTTCAAAGCCGATGAAGAACTCTACTTATCTGCGAGAGAGGAATGGTTAAGCGATACCCCAAGCTATTTGCTTCCCAGCGACCAATTTATTATTTTGAAATAAGAAGGCTTTCCTACCTTTCGTTATTGTAATTACAATTCCTCCATCTTCATTGACTATTTTTTATGTTTGAGGATTATTATTTGCCCGTAGAGAGTTAAAGATTATATATTTCATTTTATAAAATGTGAATATTTACACTATTCGCGCACTACTAAAGCTTGGAAAAAAGTCTTCATCATATATACGACTCATAGTATCCTAACTTCTTATTCCAGAACCCGGGAGATTGTATTATTGTTTCGCTCGAACAACAAAGCCGATACCTCTGGTTTATTATTTTATTTATTTTTATTTTTTCCTCTCTTTTTTAATAATGTAATTACCCTCCCGAATAAATTACTTCTTTTGATTTAGATTTTGTATAGATTTATTAAACTATGTAAAGTTCTATTCTAACATTATTGTATTATTAAAATTGGTACATATTTTAATTATTGATCACCCCGGCGATATTTGTTCGTAAATAATTACCGACTCATGGTCCCGCGAAGGATATACAGTTGAGACATATATTCGCACGTTTGTTGTATTGAGTTTTCCACGATGGTATGCTCCTCAAGTGAATTGTGTCATAAGTAAGTGTTGTGCGAAGTTAAGCGTAACATATTTATCCAAGGTCTTTATTTTGAGAGAATACCAAATAATCACCGTTTAGTAATGTGATTATATAAATGAATCCCTAGTGTGAGATATTTTATGCAGATCCGTGCTCACCGTGACAACTATACTGGTCTCGAGAATAATATTGGTCCTTTTACACCTTTCCTCTCTTACCTAGAAATAATTATTTTTTAAACTTTTTCTTTTATAATATAATTTTTAATAATTTATTTAGATAATTTTGTGTCTATGCTATTTGTTCGAACTTTATTAAAGATCAATACGAAATATGCAAATTCTACAAATTAAAAACAGATATAAATATATTACTTTTAGATACTTTCACTTTTCCTCTGACTTTCTGTATCCGGACCTCGTTTAGCACCGAAGTTCGTATGCTTTGTGCTGCTATACACTATTTTAACATAAAAGTTTTGTCCGTGTTGATAATGCGATATATATACTGATATAATAGAGTGCGATTACCGTAGAATTTTGAGATTTTTGCAGGTTAAGTTGTTCAATAGCTACTATGACCTGTATTATAAAAGTCCGTTTTTGAAATAATGAACAGTATCACCCAACTCCGTATTATTTTTGACAAGATAATTGACCTATCTCTGTGTTTCATAACTGAAAATTGTGAACTACATACACCGCGCTTTTTTCATTCCAGATGCTTTGCTGTATAGAGTGAAAAAATGAAATTGTGTGGGCCGGTGAGGTTAGACCTAACAAGCAGTGGGTATAGTAAGTGTGGTTGAATCTCTCCTCTTTTTCTCACTCACCTATCCCAATTGGTTTTTTGCATCTGTAGGGAACCCCGATCCGCCGTAATTTAAGCGTCACCCCACCCGCTCTCTTTCCCTCTTTCTGTCTCTCCCCACTAAACTCCATCACCAAAGATCCTCTGTCCTCTCAATTACCTATTTACTCCCATGAGCAAACATTTTCCTGATGAAAGAACTAATGGACTAATATAAATTTAAATTGTTCTCTGAAATTGTCCATAGTGCATATGTGCACGTCTACGCAGACTTTTTATACTGTGCTTTTCATTGATCATACTTCAGCCCCCTCCCCCTCTCTCTCGTTTATCAAGCAGAAAAATTTTTCAAGCTTTCCGGCCGTTGAAAAGACTTTGATCAAATCTAAGCTCGATAGCGGAATTCAGATGTATTATATTTATATAACTGTCTTTCTAAAACTAAATAGATATATAGTTACAAGCACATTATCATAGAAATGCGAAAGTATAAATTAATACTAATCATTTAATATTGATAATGTTTTTAAAAAGGATCATTCGACTTATAATTAACTGTACATGCGTAACATTAACGGGTGTGCAATAACATTCTGAAACCTTATTGTAAAAACAAAATAGAAGAATATGGTTCAGAATGTCCATTCTAACGAATGTGCAAGCTTGGCCAAATGTTAAACCGATATAGAGTTCGAGGTATGATCCTTGATTTTGTCTTCGTTGCAGATAAGTTAAAAAGGAGTCATTCATTATGTTTATAAGGTAAGCATGAATTGTAAGTGTGATAACATCTGAAACCTTATGTAAAAACACAAAAAAAATATGGTTCAGAATTCATTCTAAACGAATGTGCAAGCTCTGGCAAGTTATAAACGATATAGAGTTTCGAATGAAACCCTTGAAATATTGTCTTCTTTAAGTGTCAATTAAAAGCATTCGTTGTGTAGCTGGAAAAATGTAAATGAACACATTTACGTTAATCTGGTAGTATTGTTTGTGTTTACGTCCGGTTAAGAAGTAACAATCACAAGGGATCTTTTTGAATATGACCTTATAAAGAAACGTGAGAGGTTTCTCAAGATTCGTGCCAGCAGTGTAGGCTACACGCATAATAGTGAGCTCCCCTCTTAAAAAAAAAAGAAATGGCACGATAATTCATCTGAGTCCAATGGTGGGTCTCAAAAATTTGCAACCATTCTACCGACAATGATGATATAAGTTAACTCAAAATATGAGTGAAAAATATTACACAATAGAACTGCGAGTAGAGAATGATAAAATAATGCAACATCAAATCGC
>CAJDSM010136690.1:0-11355 GCA_903981925.1 Ostrea lurida | reverse complement strand
CCACTACAACACAATATTACACTGCACTAATTTTAGCCAGAAATCAACACAACAGTTCCTTTCATCTTATTATGTAAATCAAATACGAACCATTTTGATGCCCAGATGCGCATTTCGAAAATTATGTCTCTTCAGTGATGCTCAAAACCGAAATGTTGGAATCGAAACATGAAAATTAAAAACTTTAAAATAAGTGAACCATGTAGTGCCAAAGACTGGAGCCAAATACACTTCGAAGGATCAGAGCTATGCCCGAGGGAGATAGCAAGATAAATGAAAGACAAACACTCTCAATTTACATGCTCTTGCTTTTTAAGGTCTGCACTTTACTCCGCAAAGCAACCTGGGGTTTTACACATTCTGCTTACCAATATCTGTGCGTGCTCCCTCTCAATTAGTATTAAAAGGGTCTGTGCATGCAATGCTATTTTTTGTAGTAAAACATCTACTAAAATAAATGATGTCATGAAAATTTGTACGTTAAGATACTGACTGAATTAAAGAGATATTAGCGGAAACTCCAATCACACCTGAACGTATTTTTGAAATGTCGGGTTTAAGCGCCAAAATCACTGTGCGTCAACACATGTTTTGAGCCATATCGAAAGTAGAAAACAGTAACGAATGAAGCAATTGAATTTACGCTTAGTTTGAATTGTTTGTATTTCCAGACATATTTAATGTTTTAAGATAATTAAAATTTAGTGATCGTTGACAGTTTTCAGTCGTGTATTTTGTGCTGGCATTGTAAAATTTTATACTGTGATATTGTATTGATTTGATATTTCTTTTCGGACTGTGTGAGAAAAGTTGCACATTAATATCCATAACATTCACCAAGAGCATGGAGAATTTTTCCAGCATTGTGAACATACAACTATAAGGAAGTGGCTGAACACGGTTATAATTGACTTTCATTGTACTACATATTTTAAACATAATTATTTATGTATTTACGTATTTTTCCTCCGACT
Source organism: Ostrea lurida (assembly GCA_903981925.1). Taxonomy (NCBI): domain Eukaryota; kingdom Metazoa; phylum Mollusca; class Bivalvia; order Ostreida; family Ostreidae; genus Ostrea; species Ostrea lurida. The sequence goes on along the minus strand of CAJDSM010136690.1, from coordinate 10,381 downwards.
GAAACATACTGGCTCTGAGAGAAGAACGGATGAAATTTCTGACTATCTTTTTTTTATTTACTGTAGGTAGCAGACGAATTCAGGGTTTGCAAATAACCACTCGCATATATAAATGCGAGTAATTTATTGTGGGCGCGGACCAAATTATGAATCCTCTCGTCACATGGCGAATAAACTTACCATTTAAAAAATCCGCCCGTGGTTGACGCTGCAATTACGTAATACAATTTTTCCCCCAAAAAATTTTAAATGGCGCAAAAGTGGAGGCAAATTTACATTGTATGTAAGAATTTTTGAATCGTTTTCTCTCGAGTAGCTCGTGTTAAGAATTTGTTACGTGGTGAATAATATTTTCTTTTGCAATCAAACAAGAGGCCCCAAGGGCCACATCGCTCAACGGCTGAGCAGAGCTTGCCTTCACTAAAGAAGGCAAATAGTTTGGGATTTAGAATGTACACTGTGGACCAAATCTAACCTATGTCGGGTGGAGGCATTCATCTGAACAACTTAAATCTACTCTATATCAGGAATCATCTTCTGGTTCATGAAAAAGATTTTTAAAGACTTTCTCTATATATCTGCAAGTAAATTTGATCCCCTATTGGGCCTCATCATACCCGGGGTCCATGATTTGAACAACTTGAATCTCCACTATAATCAGGAAGATTTCATATAAATTTCGCTTCCTGGCCCAGTGGTTCTTGAAGAAGAAGATTTTTAAGATTTTTCCCTATATAATTTATTGTAAAACTTTGGATCCTCCTAATTGTGGCCCCATCATGACCCCCGGGGGTCATGATTGAAACAAACTTGAATTCTCCTCTATATCAGGAAGCTTCCATATAAATTCAGCTTTCCTGGCCCAGTGGTTTTGAGAAGAAGATTTTTAAAGATTTCCTATATCATCATATGTAAAATTTGATCCCTATTGTGGCCCATCGTACCCCCGGGGGTCATGATTAGAAACAAACTTGACTCTCTTCTATATCAGCGAAGCTTCCATATAAATTTCCAGCTTGGCCCAGTGGTTCTTGAGAAGAAGAGTTTTTTAAAAGATTTTCCCTATATAATCATATGTCAAAACTTTGATCCCCTAATTGTGGCCCCATCGTACCCCGGGGGTCATGATTTGAACAAACTTGAATCTCCTCTATATTAGGAAGCTTCAAATATAAATTTTCAGCTTTCCTGGCCCAGTGGTTTTGAGAAGAAGATTTTTAACAGATTTTCCCTATATAATCATATGTCAAACTTTGATCCCCTATTGTGGCCCATCGACCCCGGGGGTCATGATTTGAACAAACTTGAATCTCTCTATATAACGGAAGCTTCCATAAAATTTCAGCTATTCCCTGGCCAGTTGGTTCTTGAGAAGAAGATTTTTAAAAGATTTCCCTATATAATCATATGTCAAAACTTTGATCCCCTAATTGTGGCCCCATCGTTACCCGGGGGTCAGATTGAACAAAACTTTGAATTCTCCTCTATATCAGGAAGTTCAATATAAATTTCAGCTTTCCTGGCCCAGTGGGTTCTTGGAGAAGAAGATTTTTTAAGATTTTCGCCTATATAATCATATGTCAAACTTTGATCCCCTAATTGTGGCCCCATCGGTACCCGGGGGTCATGATTTGAACAACTTGAAATCTCCTCTATATCTGGAAGCTTCCATATAATTTTCAGCTTCCTGGCCTATGGTTCTTGAGAAGAAGATTTTCCCTATAATCATATGTTCAAACTTTGATCACCCTATTGTGGCCCCATGTACCCCGGGGTCAATGATTTGAAAACAAGACTTGAATCTCCCTATATATCAGGAAGCTTCATATAAATTTCAGCTTTCCTGGTAGTTGGTTCTTGAGAAGAAGATTTTTTAAATGACACCACCCTTTTTTTGCATTTTCGTGATTATCTCCGCCTTTGGAATGAGGGCCTGGTCCTTCATTAACAAAATTGAAGCCCCTTCAACCCAAGGATGATGTGTCAAGTTCTGGTTGAATTTGCCCAGCGGTTCTTGAGAAAGAAGTTGAAAAAATGTGAAAAGTTGGACGAATCATGTATGACGCAACGATTGACGATTTTCTCAGTAAAAGCGCTGAGAACTTTGTTTGTCGTGTTATTCTTGCTAATAACTATATAATTGTTGTGATAGATACCTCGAGAAGGTTGCAGTAACTATTTTAACCTCGGATTTAACGAGCACTTAAAGTATTTGTAGGCGGGTTTTGACCCACCGGTCTACCTCAGTTAAGTTTAGGTGGGGGCGGAGCCAATTTATGCAGGTGTGAATAGCTGGAGGGAGCGTGAGGGTTTGTGTATACCGTCCTGAATAACATGGATCTAATCCCAGGCCGTGTCGACGTTGTCATAAGTCAAAATGTTGAAGTAAACTATTTTAATATAATTGTAAAATTAGGAAAAGTTAAAATGCAAATTTAATTTGTTTGATTGATTGTTGCATGTGCGCCTCAAGTCCTAACGCACGGCCGTTTGCACAGTCTGTAATATCGGCATTCTTCCTATCCTGGTCCTGACGGACGAGGGTGGTTCAGGATTATCAGATGCAATTCTTCCCTCATCTAGAGTCCAGTTCCATCCATTATATAAGCGAAGGGGCTCTTATGGCGGAAAATTTCTTTCCGTAAGTTGCTATTATAACTTCGTAGCCATGCATGATGCAAAGTAAATGTTTACAATTTTTCTACCTAAATTTGAAACACGATTCAATCCTATGTCAATTCAAATAATATGCGTACTTAATCAGTGGCGGATCCAGGATTTGTCGAAAGGGGGGGCCCGGTCCGTTTAAAAATGAGCCAATAAATTAATAGGTCTGGGATGAAGCCAAAGAGGGGGCCCAGGGGGCGAAGCCCCTGGAAGCTCTCGGGTTTTAGAGCTTTAAAGTTACTTTAGGGTTAATTTAGCTATAATCTATACATATATTAAGTTTGGTACCAAGGGGGGGCCGGGCCCGCGCCCCCTCTAATCCGCATGTTAATCCTAATCAAAACACATTATGGATTTAGTTGATGCGTGCATTTTGTTTGTATATAGCGAGCCGACAATAGATGTGTTACGAAGCCATACTTTTTCTATCAATCACTGCCAGTACTTTTCTCTTTCTAAATTCGATGCTGTGTTGAAATCTGTCGTACTTTTCTAATTACAACACCTATTTAATTATAAGCTGATGTAATTGTATGTCAATTATTTTCAACGTCTTATTAATGTAGTGTAAAAATAATATAGTTTTCATCAAGAATAGTCGCTATTCTCTTTCGTATAAAAAAAAATCAAATTATTTATCACAACCATCATAATTTTATTAATCTCATTTTGCAACAATAGATGTTATTTCAAAGTCATAATTTTTCTATTACCATTTCGTTATATATGCTGGTGTACTACGCGGTATTATAAAGCATCAAAAAAGTTTCTTTCACACCTCGCTCGAGACACGAAATTGACAAGAATACACACGGAATTAGCTAGCTAACATAAAAAGATTGCGTTGTGACTAATTCGATATTAGAATTGTCATATTCTGAATCGGATGAAACAAGGCTTCATCACTCCATTACGACTGTTCAAAAAGCAGAAACTGTCTATGTCTCCATAGTAGCGCTCTACAGACATTCCATGACGTCAGAAAAAATGCCCCGTTTTCGGTCGTTTCTATTTTTGCTCATTGGATTTGAAAACAGTAAAAATGCCACATTACGGATATAACTCGTTATTTCTGCGCCGATTTTGATGCGTTTTTTTTTTTTTACGTTTAACTCAGTGAAGAAATCCTTTGCAGTCACAATAAAATTATTTTTGATTGCATAGACCTTTAAGAGAGATGGAACGTTTTGAATAAAAATGTTCCAATATTAGATTGCACTAATTTTGATGTTTCAAATTGCTTAAGTTATTTCTAGTGGACAGCAAAAATTCAAAAGTCAGTTGAGTTACAAATAAGATACAACGCTCACAAATATTCGTTATGTGAACAAGGCTTGAGCCTTGTTTATGTTTACATTAAGATTTTTTCGTAGAAAATATCAAGTTTAAAACAATATGAGATGTGAGAAACACTAGATACTGTTTAATTGTGTTTAGAATGAACATCTAATTTGAAAAAAATCTGCTTTAAATGATACGTTTAGTAGCATATTTAATATATGTAAGCAAAATCATGGCTCGGGTGTTGGTTACATAACAAAGATTTTGCAAGTGTTGTATCTCACTTGGAAGTCAACAGATGACGTTCAAATTTTTCCTGGCCATTAGAAATACCTTAGACAAGCATTGTAAACATTAAAATTGGCAATCTAAAATTTGAACATTTTTAGTTTAAAACGTGTCCATGCGGCCATGCCCCTTTAACTTTCATACTTGCATACAAAACAATTGCATTTCAAACCCTCATATCTCTGATTTTGAGTTTATCTACTTTTTGACTGCAGCCCTTTTTTGAATAGGAGGTTAAAAAGTATTTCAAAGGTCTGGAAAGGTGATTTATCATAAATAAAATCAGCTTATTTTGCTGTTCAGAAGTCAGTTTTTTTTTATCCCTATATTCTCTTTTTTATCAGCCATTTTACTTTGTTTTTAGTGTATTTTCACCTTATATTCACCCCATATCTTGATTTATTATTTTTAATTGAAGCTGATTGGTCAGTTACGTCTGCTTTGCAGACTGAAATAGAGCAAGTTCTAATTCGCAGTGCATTAAACCCTAGTTTACACGCTCTTCTTTTGCAGCTCTGCACCAAAGCAGCTATAAAAGCAGAGCGCTCTGCGCCATAGCAGCTGCAAAAGCAGAGCGTGTAAACCCGGGCTTAAGAGTTTCTGTACTTTCTATTAAATGTAAGTTTAAACATCAACATCTATACTTACTATTTGTAACTTTATAGTTTTCCCATCTAATTCAATAGTACGAATTTTCTGAAAACAAAATCATCACATCTGAATAGTTGCACAAGGTATATTGTCAATGATTTTTTTCCCCCCACATAAAATATTTCAATCATTAATTTCAAAATTGCCCCGCTTTATAATTTGATGAACTCAATGGAATAGATACATCATAACACAGAAAAGTTTTTACTGAGACAACATACAAGTACTTACAAAGTCTACTCCTATAGTACTTATATAACTCTCTGTGTAAGTATCATCCTGAAAAACAAGAGAAATTACTTGTAAATAAACATGTAACATTTGTAACACTTGGGATTTTTAATTTCATTGCTGTCAATCCAAAACACTGATCTTTTTTGTGAGAAGGTGGGAGTTGAATACTCACTGCAAACCGCAACAGCAGACATGATTTGCCCACACCTGAGTCACCGATCAGCAGTAGCTTAAACAGGTAGTCACTGAAAAATTAAACAGTAATGACATTTACCAACAGTTGTAAAATATTGTCACAGTTTCAGGGTTCAAAATTAATTTAAGTCTGTCAGTCCATGACTGGTTATTATCCTGGTGGACTTACTGATGTTTGTCCTAGTCAGTCCGACTGGACTAGTAGAATTTGGGAAAACCAACAAATATTTAATGCATTAGTAAATGCTTGAACATCAATGAAATCTTTCAATATCTATAATCTGATTCATAATTCACAATCTTTCTTGTTTTATTACCCCCCAAAAATATGCTTGATCAATCTGGACTGGTAACCTGTTTTGCAGATTGGTTTGTTTGATGTCTGGTCAGACTGGTGACATAATTTAGTTAGTTCCAAATCCTAAGTTTTATTTTTCATAAACAGACACAATATTGGTTTCTACAAATGAATACTTGTAAGTAGTCAATGATACAAAAAGTAAAGTAGGAAAAGGAACCTGTGTGTCCCAAAATTTTACTTAAATTTCAAAACAGACACAAGTTTCAATACTTCAGTAAAAACATATTCATGGTCATGAATGCAGTGCTCAGCAAGTCAGACATAAGAAGTTAACACCCCGAGAAAATAGAATATTTCTTAAATTTTATTGCTGCTATTACCATGATCATACCGGTAATAAAATTTCATTGTTATGCAGACAATAATTAACATTTCACTTCAACGCATGTGATGTGTGATTGAAATTGTACAACAAGTTTGACCCCTCCCCGTTTTTACAGGATTTGTGAAATGTCCACTTGTAAGCCTGGGATGCGAGTCATTTTGTCTGAGGGCAAGCATTTTCTGAATATCCTCTCACCGACATGGCGAGCAAATAACTCCCACCACATTTCTGCAACCCATCCCACAATTCAATTCCTATTTTTAATCGCACTTTAATTTTCATTGTTTTCCTATGGCCAATCAAAATAATATGAGTGTTTCCTATTACCAGGGGATTTTAAGTCCAGGTAGGTAAAACATTTTATTTCATTTAAAAATTTTAATTGAATTTAAAAAAAATTCATGGGACGAATCCAAATTTTTTGTGGGAACGCCTTTCATTTTGATAATAAAATGATTCAGGTCGGACACATTTTTTCCAGGTAGGTCGGGGAGCCCGAAACACACGCATATTATTTTATTAGGCCTAACGAGAAAGCATCATATAAACCTCTATTTGATTCAGTGTTATGTTTATGAAGGTCATTACATGGACTATTATTTAAATTCATTTCTGAATGTAAAAATGTGTCTCTAACCCATCTGAAAATGTAATACGCAAAGCCATATGTACGACAGTCAGACTCTACTTATCACTCCGTAGTACTATGAAGTGATAAGTAGTGTCTGACTCCATTCAGATCGACAAGCTTTTCCTTCACCTTGTTGTAAACTTATTTACCAGCGATTGATTTCTGGTTTTTGATGAAGAAGTTTTAGTATATATATAATATACTAAAAATAAAATAATTAGAACTATAAAAGGTTGTTAGAGAAAATCTTTTTCCTTAAGACATAGAGAGTGATTGAATGATAAAACGAGATGCAACAGTTGTCATGGTGGTAAACATACACATGCAATATGCATAAACAAATTTGCGGTTCAAGCTAAAACACCCCTTGCTGAACAGTATGGTTACAGGCAAATCTGTGCAATATCGACTTTGGTACAGTGACTTAAAATGTAAAGTATGGTGACGACACACTGTAAACATTGACCAACATAAAAAACATCATATTCTAAACTATTAATTACTAATCATAATGGCATGTGGCGGATTTGAAAGAGGGGGGGGGGGGTGGTGTGCGCAGCTCCAAAAAAAATTTACCAAGTGTAATATTATATAAAATAATGAGTGCAAGAAGAGGTTACAGTGGAAATGTCATCCGCACGGAAAACCATTGTTGACCCGAGCGTTAGGCCGAGGTCAACAATGGTTTTCAAAGGGTGATATTTCCCACTGTACCCTCTCTGCAGGCATTATTTAATTATATTAATAGCTGAATGTCATGAATTACAATTCTATGCAACTGTTTTGAGTCAATTGACCCATGCTAACTTGAGTAAATTTGCGCATTAGGCCTAAGGAAGATGAAAAGCTTTCGATTGTGACGTCATAATAAATTGTGACGCAAAACTATAACGTCAAGCAACTGGTGACTAAAAGTAAGATGTAAACATCAAGAAAAATTGGCAGAATTGGAATACCAGTAGCTTCTATTTGTGATTTCGATCAGGCGATTAACAATGCAAACTCCGGTTTGTACGTCCTCTCGCTTATGTACATAGAATGGTGAGCCGTACGGCGCATAAATTATCGCGCACGTCAACATTTTTAGAATAAACACGCCGTTGTGCAAGGCATGTGGACGTTGTACGTTCTCAACACACTGCGGGGGGCGGGCGGTTTTGATGCATGGTCGGCAGCGGGCTTGCCAGGGTCTATTTTAATCAAAGGGTTCTCAAGCCATGGGTAGTTCAAGGGATTCAAGTATGTGTACATGAAAGTCATATATATATATAATCTTATTTTTCGACGTGGGAAAAATTAATAATTACACCAAGGCGGCCCCCGTCTTAAATGACAATATTTTGATTTATTGTTTGCTTTTCTGAGGAAATTGGTATATTCCATTCAAAAACCTTCAATCAATTTGGCGTCATTTTTTGATTCGAAAATCGACAGAAATTTAGTGAAAGTGACTACTTGAACTTCGGAGACAAATTTCAAGCCTAGCAAAAATCTCTAAAACTCTGCAGCTTCTGAGGCTTCGCCCCATGGACCCGCCATACTCAGGGTTCGCCCTGGCACGAGGGGGCCTCAAGCGCCCCAGGTCCTGCCACTAAGAGCCGGGCCTCTGCGGTCGTATGATGGGATGTGGTGTGGCTGTTGCCCCTAGAACTCGAATATCTGGATGGCGCGCCTCTCTCCTGATGAAGTTTGAAAGCCAGGTCTTGGGATATTGGAAGTGGTTGAATATAATGAACTAAACAGTCGTCTAGGCTCAAACTTTATTAAATATTGTTTAATTACATTCTCTCTAGCTTTCTTGTGTGCGAAATGATTTCAAAACAGAAGTCTGTCCATGTTTGTTACAACTTAGTCTTCTTTGGGCTAAAATTTTAAGAATTGTACAACAACTACACAACGCAACAGGTATTTTGAAACCAGTCGATTTCAAGTTGCCACGTGTTTCATAATAACCCTGATGGCTCTTCAGAAATCAACAGCTGATGTCAAATTTCGTACATTCATGACCATCCCTCCAAACAATGACATTGTGATAAACATTTCACATTCACTACATTTCAAAGAATGCTCATTTCAACCAAGCGAGACGGAATTTGTTCAACTATTCAAAATAGGTAAAACGGTAAAGTCACGAGATAGGACACACATACAAAGATGTGACAGGTCGATTTCAACAGAACGATGACGAATGATGACGTAGACTGTTTAAAGACAATTCTACACGTTCAATGCAATACTTACTATTCTGGATTCATTGTGGACATAATATGTTTACGAATCTAACTTTTTCTTTTACAGTTCTTCCTCAAATAGCTGTATAATAAAATGTATATGTAACTGTTACTTCGTCGTACACCTTCGTTCAATATGGCTTCCTTCTTCGTGAATGCGCATGCACAGTGAGGGGTGGAATTATTTTGCATATGACGTCATGCTCAAAACGTGGCATCACGAGATCAATGTTTAAGTTCCGGTTTCATTGGGGAGCATATATAAACAGTATTTAGTTATGGGGATTCACTCATTTTTTTTCTTTAAGGATTCCACATAGAGTTATCGTTCTTTGGTCACTTACTAGCTGATTTTTACACAATGCGCGTCCATGTAATTTTGTAATTACATGGGGAGCGCCATGCATGGGTGACAAACGTAGTAACAAATGGGCCCTGCGGAGTTTCAAAAGATACATACTCATAATATCCAAACGTAAATAAAATCAAGAGGTACTTGAAAGTACTTTAAAAACGAGATGAGAAACGACACGAATATTAATTCTATAATACACTGCATATTCTAGTGGACTCCAAAAGCTTGAAGAACTTAAATTGATCATGTAAATCATATGTTTTATAGGATTAAACATTCATTTTGAAGAACTTCTATCGATGGTGCAACCTTCCGCTTCACTCCTGGACACACTAGGTTGCCGCGATACGGATCACGATAAATTCCTTCAAAAAGTAAATTTTTAATTCTTATAATTCCAATTTGATCACTGTAATGAACATTTAAAAATTTGATTGATTGATTGATTATTTACTGTTTTACGTCCGCACTCGAGATATTTCACTCATATGGAGGACGTCACCATTTGCCGGTGAAGGGTGCAAAATTTTAGGCTATGCTCGGCGCTTAGGGCCTTTGAGCAAGCGGCACGGGATCTTTTTTCGTGCCACACCTTCTGAACAGGACTCGGTTTTTTCGGTCTCATCCGAATGACCGCCCATTCATCAGGCGCCTCTTACGACACGCACGGATGCTGGAGGCCTATTCTAAGCCGGACCCCCCGGGTTTAAATTAGTTCCTTGCGTTATGTTGTTTGTTTCAACGCGCGTCATTGTTACTCACTTTTCGGATTTATTGATAAGTAATTTTTCGTTTCGATTTTTAAATTTTATCCAAATCAAAACCACGTAATAAAGGGCGTTGGAAATTATTCTACCGTTTATAATGGTCGCAATATGTGCCAATGTGGCGCTTAAAATCGAATTATTCAATTAGCCTATCATGCAAGGGAAGAATACAACAATAGTAATAGATTTAATACTTTCAATCGAACAGGCTACGGTTTGGATCTAGCTTTAGATGAAGCTTTACGTAATCATTAGAAAGTATTAAAACTGAAACTTTTTATTATTAATATGATTGACTTTAAAAAAAATAAATATATAATGAATATGATACACAATGACATTCAAGATGCTCTAACTCTGGTTACAAAACCACAAAACCACTGTCCTATATCTGT
>CAJDSM010136678.1:0-14775 GCA_903981925.1 Ostrea lurida | reverse complement strand
TCTTCTCCTCTCCTCTCTCTTCTCTCTCGTCTCTTCTCTCCTCTCTCTCTCTCTTTCTCTCGCTCTCTCTCTCTCTCTTCTCTTCTCTCTCTCTCTCTCTTCTCTCTCTCTCTCAGGACTTAAGTGTAATATTAATTGTTGCATAATAAATCACTTCCAACTATATAAAAATAGTGAGACCCGTAACAAAGGTGATCGAAACCTATCATAGTCCAACAAACAATACAAATGGAGTTAGGGCTTGACGTATTAAAATGTATTAGGCTTTGCGCTTCCGTAGTACAACGTATTAAAGAATTTTCTTGCAAGTCGCAATAGCTGGTAACAAGTATACTTTTCGCAATTACTATGAGGATTATTCATGTGTTTTTTATAAATTGATTAGAATTATCTAGGTCATGCCATTCTTTTAGTCTGTGGCTCTCAGTCCGTTAGCGGATTGAAATAAGAGTTTTCGAATTAAACTTGTTCAATTTCATTACTCAAAGAATCTTGCACCTAACAATATTCTTAAAATAAAAAAATAAGGTCCCAGAAATGATTTATTTGTTCGATTCTTTTTTCAATTTTTCCAATTCGTTATGGTTGTTCCTAAATTATTTTTTTCGACATTGAGAATGACAGAACAATGGTTGTTTTTTCCCTCCCAGTATCCGATAGTCTAATGTAAAGGCAAAGATATACGAACAGTGATCAATCCGTAAGGTTCCTAAATATAAACAAAAAAAGAGTTGGACAATCGCGGACCCTGGACGCACCAGAGGTGGATCAGGTGCCTAGGAGGAGTTAAGCATCCCTGTTGCTTCTGAAACGAAGGAACAAAATCAATCTGTCTTATATATTTAGATAGATGTTGGCGAAAGTAATGCGGCTATTGCACAGTTTGAAATGAAGTGACAAATGCTCTGGTAATCAGCAAATCTGATACCCAAATGGTACGTACAGTGGGATTTAACGAATTGTAAATAGTACATACTCATCTCTATTTTTATTATACATGTATCAAATAACTTTTTTACTGTACTGATAATTTGTGACGTAAGCGAGCATTATTGTACAACATTATCTAAGTTGAAGAAAAAATTTAAAATTTTAAGTTGATATTAAAGGATGTAAACATTCGAATCGTTTTCCCGGGTCGCCATGTTTGACTGTAGGTACCCGATGTAAAGGCAAAGATAAACAAACAGTTGATCAATCTCGTAGTCCTAAAATAATACAAAAACAAGAGATTGGCAATCCGCGACGGGCGACCAAAAGGCGAAAACGCGTTTGGGGGGGGCCAACCGCAACCCCCCAGGGCCGGCGGAGAGGTTTTTTGGGCCTTCTAAGGAGGCTAACAGGGACGCGCGGGAGTAAGCATCCCCTGTTGACGTTTCTGAAACGAAGAACAAACTCCATCTGTCTTTTAAATATTTAGATAGATGTTGCAAGTAAATGCGGCTATTGCACTAGTTAAGATGAGATGCATACTGCTCTTGAGTAACAGCACTATAAAAGTGGTACGTACAGTGGGATTTAACGAATTGTTAAACTAGTACCTACATATCATCATTTTAATTATACAGGTATCAAATATACTTTTTACTGGACTGTAATTGTGTTCGTTAGGAGCATTAATTATACATACATTATCTAAGTTGAAAGAAAAATTTAAATTTTAAGTGAATATTAAAAGCATGTAAAACATTCGAAGTGTTTTCCCCGGTTCGCATGTTTGACTGTAGGTACCCGATGTAAAGCAAAGAAGACCAAAACAGTGAACAATCTCGTAAGTTCCTAAATATAATACAAAAACAAGAGTTGGCAATTCACGGACCCCTGGACACACGAGGTGGGATCAGGTGCCTAGGAGGATAAGATCCCTCCTTTGACGGTCACACCGCGTGAGCCATATCTGTGAGCAGTTAAAGCGGAAACACTCCGAAGGCAAATCAGTGTTGAAAAACGGCTTAACAGTATGGTTATGAAACGACATCAGCAGCATTTGACGCATGAAGGTCATATGGTAAAATAAATTGTCTTTAACGACCAAATAGATTTACGAAAATGCTGCCTTTAAACGTGACTGTTGACAACCCCTGCAAACGAACTTGTCTGTAAGTAGCTACCTCGATTCAAAAAACTGATTAGTACGCAGAAACAAGCTCTTGCTATTGATATAAGTTGAGAGAACATACACACCATATGCACGGTGATGATGGATATTGCTACAACAAATTATGATACGTTGATGATTCAAGAGAGCTTTTGATAACTAATAGTATTATACATTCTATAATCGTCTTACCGTTTGCTACAGTATTTTACTCTCCTCTCCCCCTCTCGAGAGAGAGAGAGAGAGAGAGAGAGATCGCCCTTACTATCCTGTTGTAACTGCAGAGAAATAATATTGATAAAGATCAGATTGCCAGCTTCCATAAACTAATTTGTGTTGTTGTAGCATTTGTTTTTCATTTTGGTCGAAATAATAACGATGTAGACGATGTAGACTCAATATCGTGTCAACATTGTAGACAATGCGATGTTGACGATGTTGACATGGAAGAAATGATAACGATGTAGACGATGTAGACTCAATATCGTGTCAACATTGTAGACAATGCGATGTTGACGATGTTGACATGGAAGAAATGATAACGATGTAGACGATGTAGACTCAATATCGTGTCAACATTGTAGACAATGCGATGTTGACGATGTTGACATGGAAGAAATGATAACGATGTAGACGATGTAGACTCGATGTCGTATCAACATTGTCGACATTGCGAAATTGTCGATATCACATTCATAAAAGGAACTGGACATGACTGTTTACATTAAACATAAATAGTGACTGCTCCTTTGGTGTTTGTATAGGTAGCGACTGTCCCTTTGGTGCCGTTATCATAAATTACTGAAGGTTTGTGTCAAATTTGTTCTAATTACATTTGGTCCTGCTTGGGAGCATTATGTTTCATAAAGTCTTCTTCATTTTTACAGCATCGAGAAAAGTTCGATTGTTTTGCTCAATGTTTGTAATTTGCTTGTCATCCTTTATTTCATTAATTATTAATATGGGTATGTTGATAGCATAATTATGATGATGATGATGTGCTCTATACTTGATACTGTCTGTTATTTTCAGCAGATTATATTCCTAAAGACCAAGCCTCTTCACCTCATGGACACTTTACGACTCAGTACACAGTATAAAGTACGATGTTGTTCTCAATGTCAGGGGGACACCGAGTTCTACTGTCACACGTGTAAACATGATCTGTGTTTCCTGTGTAAAGAGACGCATGCCATAAATATAAATACCATACACCATGATATTGTAATTTATCGTGAGAAGTTTAACTACATCCCCAGACAAGAGATGTGTGTCCGACATCCAGACAGGATCTATGAAATGTTCTGTCAGTCGTGTGAACTTTCTGTCTGTTTCCGATGTTTAGAGCACCGAAAACACCAAATACTGGACATTAGAACAGCCTATCAAACAAAGCGACAACAACACCAAGAAATCATTGACAACATCAGAAGTGAGACTCTCTATAACTGTCGTGTTATTCAGGCAAGAATCGAAATTTATCCCATACAAATACTTCAGTGTCAATTACGGATGTCACGAAAAGCCCAGAGATTGAACGATCTCATAGACAATGTGGTGTGCGATACTAAAGCAAGATGCAGAGGTTTATTAAATACTAGAATACAACAACATAAGAGAAAAATAAACAGAAACCTCACCCACCTACAGAATTATGAGGACAGATATGAACAATCAGCCAACAGACCAGTACAATTCCTCTTGTTTATAAAGACCAGCCGTGTCCCCCAGAGACAGAATACCCTTAATCTTCCACAACACCTGCTGCTGTCGATGACTGAGAGATTCAACATGGAGGATGTGAGTCAGTTATTGAGGGGGATCCTAGAAATCCAAATGTCAACAGAAAAACAACCAGTAAGAATAGACGAGTGTGTGAAACTGACGTACACACCTGCATTACACACATCTGTCCGTTTGACAGATGTTAATAGTGTGTTACACATATCTGGTGTGATGTCAGACCGGGTATGGGTATCTAATTGGGACAATATCATATTGACAGACACAACAGGGGAAACTATACACCGTGTGACAGATGTAACATCATGGTATATAACACTATTGTATGGAGGACGACACACAGTGAACAGTTTTGGTGAACTGATTTATATAGACAGTAATGATAACATCAACAAACTGTCTATAGACAGTAAAACAGTCACCACACTGATAGAGATGCCTACATCACCATGGTTACCAGTCGGTGTTTACTGCTCCCCGTCCACTGGAGATCTGATGGTCGGGATGATGAACACTGATTCAAGGAGAGGCAAGATAACCCGGTACAACAGTACAGGACAACATGTCATGACGATACAGCACGACAACAACGGTCACAGGCTTTATAGTGAGCCTATATATATCACTGAGAATAGGAACGGTGATATTATTGTGTCTGACGGGGGCCGTGGTGTTGTAGTGGTGACAGAGCGCGGGGGGAGACATCGATTCTCCTACACAGGACCTCCATCAGGATCATCACTAGAACCACGTGGAATATGTACAGACGTGCTGTCACACATCCTGGTGTGTGATGATATCACCAACACAGTACAGATGATTGACAAGGACGGTCACTTCCTGTCTCTGTTACTGACACCACAACGACACGGGATATACTCACCACGCAGCCTGAACTATGATGATAAAACTCATCTTCTCTGGGTCGGATCATCGGGCACCAACACAGTTGTGTATATAGATATATACAGAGGAGGTTCTCTCTGACTGGTAAGTACTAGTAGTACTGTAGTTTACTGATTACCAACACAGTGTGTGTATATAAGATATATACAGAGGAGGTACTCTCTGACTGGTAGTACTAGTGTACTGTAGTTTATTGTACTATATATCAGCCAGTACAAATAACATACAGAAAGTTGATGTTGCAGGGTTATAACGAATCTCGTTTAAAGTCATCATTTCGCAAATTCTACGGTGCTATAATGACCTTGTTTGCGATTACAAATTATCACTAAGTCATATGTTGACTGATTTTTTCATACCCTTTGTTAGACTGTCATTTTCCTACTAGATTTGACTACGTGTAATCCCGTTTACTTTATTTCGACTAAGGGCTCATGGCGGGTGTGACCGGTCAGCAGAGGATGCTACTCCTCCATGGCACCTGATCCTACCTTCGCATTTGTCGAGGTCCGTGTTGCCTACACTCGATTTTGTATATGTTTTTTGGATATGATTACGTTTTGACATATGTTAACTTCGCCTTTTTGTATACACACAGAAATAGGAACCATTACAAATTATTGTGATGACAATGTTATTGTTAGGAAGTGTGGATACTGAATAATTAAGTTACACGATAGAGCTTAGTTATAATTACAATGTGGGTTAGTACTACATTAATTGATCATTAATTAAGCTAGCTATTCAATGTCGGAAGGGACTGAATGATACAGACTTTTTTAGAAGATTTCTGGCACTGGTTACAACTGTCAATCTTGGGGACAGTACAGTTTAACTTCCATATGTTTGTTCTTCATTCATTATTATTTCATTCACACGTTGGTTCATTTGTTCTTTCATTCTATCATTCACTCATTTGTTCATACAAATTTCATTGTATCATTCATTATTCTTTCATTTTATCACTTATTCTTTCATTTTATCATTCATTCATTTGTTCATTCTCTAATTCTATCATGCTCTTATTTGTACATTTTTCTTTCATTCATCATTCACCCATTCATAAGATATCAACAAAATGCTAATTTATTCTTGTCTCTTTCTTTTTGACATATGATTTTATGCCCCTGGAATCTTTTGGTTTGTCCGTTCGTCTGTTTTTTTTTTTGTTTTTTTTTGTCTGCAAAGACTTTAACGTTTGCCATACCTTTTGAATGGTAAGTGATAGGAACTTCAAATTTCACATATGTATTCTTTATGACACCTAAATGCTTCCTGATATAGATTCAAATTTGATCAGATTCGTACTAGATTTGACGGAGGGTAACCCCGTTTACTTTGTTTCGATTACGTGCTCATGGCGGGTGTGACCGGTCAGCAGAGGATGCTTACTCCTCCACCTAATTCTGCCTTCGCTTTTGTCGAACGTCAGTGTTGCCTTACACTCGATTTTATATGTGTTTTGGGGACTATGATTACGTTTAATAATTTGTTATTTCGCTAATTCATATATCATGCCTCCCGGGGTTAGGGTGGGGCCAAAATAAGGAATCAAAGTTTGGCATAAAAGTTTCTTCACCAGAACTACTGGGTCAGTTTTAACGATATAAGTATTAACAATTTTGATTTAAGTCTATTCTAATTTTATGTTTTTGATATATGACTTCTATTAATCTGTAGATCGAAAGGTCGGATATCACCAGGTATAATGCAGTACTCTTTACAAATGCCCGGTAGTATGTGCTCAATTATCTTGACAATCCTGTTTAAAAAAGTGAAAATCTTTCATATACCTGGGTTGGACATTAGTAGTAAATGACCCCTAAATGTTTTCAGATCAAAAGGTTACTAGGTGTAATGTACTACTCTGGAACAGGTGAGGGGGAGGGTACCAGTATATGTTTCACAATCATTTCTTGTTGCATTCATTTTTTGTTCAGAATTGAATTATTTCTTGTCATTAATTGGTCCCTCATTGATACTATAATCTTTTAGTTTTTCAGTTCTAGCAGTTCTAATGTAAATATCGGTTATCAACACAGCTCTGGTCTGTGGAATGTTGTGTATTTTTGTATCAGTGACTTGCTGGGTATTTCTGTAATATGATGTATATTTCTTGAGCAGCGGTATGTTGTAAATTTCTGTAGCAGGTGTAGACAAAGTATACAATATGTACTGGTTTGACACTGAAAACCTGTGTTGTACGGGTATCTAAACTGAAGCATGTTAATTACTTATGGTAATGTTATGATACATATAGAAGGGAATTATGACGAATTTAATTCTTCATTGAAGTGTTTTTGTGGTATAATTTGTCTTGATGTAATTGGAGAGTGAATGAAAAGTAATTGGAATTACATTTTGATCCTATCTTTGCTTTTGTTGCAGGTATGTGTTGTACTACACTTGACTTTGTATATAGGATTATGATACGATTAACACATAATCTACTTTGCCAATTTATGTTATTCTGCTATGTAATTTACTTGTAATTGAACAAAACTTCAATTACAAATTACTTCCAATTACTTGAAAATATGTAATTAATTACACTCAATTACAATTATTTTTGTTTAATTACCCCATCCCTACTATAAATGACCTTGACCTTTGACGATATAATTTTCTAACTTAGATTACTTCACATGTAGGAGTAGTACTATGAGACGATGTATCATCATGATAATGTGTCATGTACATTCACGAATTCTGTATAGCCGTGACCTTGATCTCAAGGTCAAACTTGTGTGGTATTTTTAACATGGACCTGTGTCTGGGCCATATTGTCTTTGCTCAAGCTTCAGTTAGCATAAAAATATGTGGGTAGCGAGGGGATCCTTTGTGAGTTTTACTCTTAGTATTTCTAATTCCCTCAAGTTATGATGGATCCGACAGGAGTGGGGGTGTAAAATAGCTTGTGAAAAACCCCTCCTTCTAAACAGCCTATCAGATATATTTGGAGTTCTATATTCTCTGCCTCAATCTTGCTCAATTCACAAGGTACCATTCATAATGTCTATGTTCTTGCGTGTACTTTTTCCTCCATGTCATGCAGGACATTAAGGGGAATAAACTGATTTTGGGACGAGGGGAGACATTTGCTTTAATAAGAACACAATATTATATATATATATGTTAATTAATTAATTATCACATGTACCAATGTATCGTTTAGATCCTAGGGATAATTTAAGGTTGAGTGTTATAATCGTGTGGTGCTTTATATTAAATATTCTATGCAATTGCATCGAAAGATCCATTCTCCTTATAAATATATCTTAAACTCTGAACAAGAGCGACTGTGTGAGATTGCCTCAGTGCGTTAGAAGCGCTTAGGAACATGATAAGACTCCTTTTTTAGGGGAGACTTCGTGCCGATGGTCTAGGCGCGCTGAGTTTGACGGTCTGCTAGGCGGTGGGTGCGTAGGTCGCACGTTCGAAACCCCGGGCTGGGGTGAAAATTTTCAGAACCTAGTTTGATTATTTCGTGCTGTATATATATATATATAATTAATATTATAATATTATATATATATATATTATATATATATATTTCAAAGAAATAAATCAAACACACACAAAAGTTAAAATTTGAACGCAAGCGCTTTCATTTTCAATCTTCAGGCGTTACGTAACGCCTGAAGATTGAAAATAAAAGCGTTGCGTTCAAATTTTAACTTGTGTGTGTGTTTGATTTATTTCTTTGAATATTATACCGGACACTGTAATTCTTGGAAATTTCATTTGAATATAATATTATATATATTATATATATAAATATATAATATTATATATATATATAATATATATATACCTGTTTTATTTGAATGATCATCCTGGTTTTTAATCTTTCAGATGGATATATGTGGTGGATTCCAGAATCTTCAAGCGAAACCAGTGAAGAGTCCGAGTACAAAGACCAGTGAGGAACTGAGATTGAAGAAACAACAGGGAATGCTAATTCTGGTGAATTGGAGAACGTTCCTGAATCTTGTTGTCAATGGTGTCTCCGAATTTTCAAGTGTTTAAGTTTTAAAAGTGGAATGAGATTTAGATATTGACCAGGGACGTTCATCAGTCAAGAGATGCCTGCATGAAGCGCTGCTTTTGAAACTCGTGCGGTCGATTATAGTGAAAAACAGATTTTATAAGTGCATGTCTATGAGAAACCATGCAGAATGCTATACATGCTAGGTATCAGTTTTACTTTCTTTTATCATAATTATTCATTTCAATGTATTTTAAGACTTTTTCTTAGAATTTTGTCAAAATCTGAATTATCGACAGCGTGTACAGCGGCTTATTTGGTTACTATTAGCAACGCCACCTTACAGAACTACAAAATATAGAGAAAATTTGAGTTTTTAAATAGATTTTATTTCATTTATTCAAATTTCAGAAAAAAAAATGAATTACATGTCTATACTTGTATAACGAGTGTGTGTCATACCGATAATAAAATTTCAAGAATCTGAAACGGGGCCAAAGGGGATAACTCTTACACATCACAATGTTCTAAAAATAGAAATTTCCCCACCTTAATCTCTTTCACCCATAACATCTGATACAACGTTAGGAAAAATTGTTTAAAATGTTTTTGAAAAAGGCTTTTGCATAGTGTTTTTTCGATTAATTGGAATTTGTCGGAAAACAAAATGAAATTATAATATGATGAAAATTAATCTTGCACTATTTTGACCATTATTTAACCAAAGAGCCTGGTATTTAGTCAATTCAGTAAATTTTACGCATCTAAATACTCACATTTATATTGTTAATAGTATAGAAAATGTATTTATTATCATTTATTAGAAGTTGAACTAATGAATTAGCAAATTAATAATATATAGGTCCTTGTACTATTTGATATGCAAGAGTACTTAACAAAACCATATATCAGCATCATAAAAAAGCAATTTTCCTTAATGCTATCAATATTCACAAATTGGTTAGAATTATGTAACAAATATTAAATAAAAAAAATGCTTGAAGCTGTTTCTTTAAAAAAGTATACAAATTTCTGGGCGAATATAAGGAAATATGCTCATAATGAACTAGATAGACAAATCAATATAGACAGAGTTATTGCCCTTGGATTCAACACTTTGAAAAGATCATAGATTATTCTTATATAACTTAGTCTAGACTTTGAAATGTTATATTCAACAAGGTATTACATGTACTTATCGAAAATAATGGTTGAAAGTGAAAAAATGTAACTATATCTCCACTAAAATATATAAAACTCAATTGATAAGCAAAGAAAATGTGTATATTGCAACCTTTTTAAGATGTCGGACATACAAACAAAGTGGTGAACATCAGGAAATCACACATTTTCGTAAAACAGGATTTAAAAAGATCTTAATTTTTTTTTTTTAAAATGAGAAAGTTTTAAAGCTTTTAGAAAAAAAAACTACTAATTGTTAAATTAATTCATTGTAGAAATGCATATACCATGTACATCTTCACTAGCAAGGGTGACAATAACACGGTGTTTCTCTTTCAAAACAAGTGAAGAAAACACGGCTAGCGAAGGTGATAATATTGATGTAGTCTTTGGAAACCGATTCTTCAAAACAGATCCGTAGGTATTCCTATGGCCACTAATTGTGCCCCCCCTTTATTGACAGACTTTATTTTTTGTATTCATTGAAAGCAGAATTTGTACGAAACTGTTACGGGATAAAAACAAAAACTTGCCGCTGTCCTTCAGCCTTACATATAGTGTATATAGATTGATGTGCTATGCACCAATTGAACAATCATTCATTTTACAGATATGCCAGTTGAATATATCCCGAAGAACTCGACAGTTAAGGACACCTCAGAATCTGAATATCTGCTCATATTTGGACATTTTACTTAACATGACTCTAATGGAAGACTGACAACTACATTATAATGATAAGCGTGATGACTTTGAACTGTTGGCATCGTCAACTTTCCTTTCTATGTATAAATATAACCACTATCACTGCTTATTGGGTGTAATCTCCCAGTTGATTCGATACGCAAGAGCATGCTATACGTGTTGACTTTTAAAGCGAGGCCAACTAACTAACAAAAAAGTTGATGACTGCAGGGGTTGATAACCGAATTCTCGTTTAAAGTCATCATTTCGCAAATTCTACGGTCGCTATTAATGACCTGTTTACGATTACAAATATATCCACTAAGTATATGTTGGCTGATTTGTTTCATACCCTTTGCTTAAGACTGTCATTTCCTACCTAGATTTGACTACGGGTAATCCCGTCACTTTATTTTTAATGAATGCACTGAACTGAGGATACCAAAAACCAAAAACAAACAAAACAAAAACAAAAGCACACTCTGGAAAATTGTCTATCCCTAAGAATTTCCTCAATTCCATGCCATAACATTTTCAATAATTGGCAACAATACCCAAACTTAAACTGATCCATGGGTAAAAAGTTTTACATTTTCAATTCAATATTTGTGAACTATGAAAGAGGCATTGATTGATAGATATTGTGTGTTTTCGTGTCCGTTGATGAATATATTTCAATCATATTGAGATGGTCACATTGCCGGTGAAAGGCTGCAATTAGAACTATGCTTAGCACTTATGATGGCTTTTAGCAGTGAGGGTTCTTTTGTGTGCCACACTTCGCTGCGACATCGGGACCTCCGTTTTTAAGGGTCATATGCCGAAAAGACCTGTGATTCTCAATTTCTAAATGTCGAGCTCTTGGCGAAGGAGCAAGTCACTACCTATTTTCAAATCTTAGGTTTGATCTGTGGCCGGGTGACGAAGCACTGGGCTCGGACGCACGACCCCCCCCCCCAGATCACGAGGCAAAAGCTCTTACCACTAGCCACCGCTACCGGTGGAAATACAAGGTTCTGAAATACTATTGTGGTACCAGAATTTCCAGACTTTATTAGTCTAAACAATGGAAATGTCTATAATTTTTTTTTCTAGTTCAGTTGCAGCCATGCAGTATTTTTTCCAAATTAAACACTCTTTTGTTATATACCCGTTACAGAATATTTATGATTTAAAAATTGAACAAAATGTGTTCAGAGGAAATGTGTGTTATTAATAAGCGTGTATCTAATCGTCCTACAGGTGAGCCATAAGGCCCACCGGTCTATACTCTCTTCTTTTTTATAACTTCATACATTTATTTTTCAATCAAAATAGTGTCACATGAACACTGAAATTAAAACTACAAAAATCAGAAGGCATCAGAGATGCTACAACCGAGTTGCACGGTAACTTTTTATTTTCTTCTAAGTTTCAAGAGGGATAACTCTGTTCCGAAAATCATCAGACCATGACCAAAATTCGAACTTGACCTGCATATTCCTATAATGACATATCCATCATATTAATTTGGAGTTGATTGTGTTAACTGTTGCAGAAGATAAGTATAAACAGTATGACAGAACAGGTAACAACTACCGGGCGTATATAACTTTTTAATAAAGAAAATACCACAAATTTATGGTAGCCATAATTTAATGGGTTGTCATAGCAAATTTACCAAAGTACCACAAGTGACTATATTTATGCTTGTAAGAACATTTTCATTGGGGGGTCCTGGGTTAGCAAATAGGTCCCCTTGCTTGTCGTAAAACGCGAATAAATGGCGGACCTTTGGATGAGACTCCTTGTCACACGCAGGTAATGGCACGATTAAAATCCCGTCCGTGTTCAAGGGTCATGGCACTAAGCAAGCCTTCACCGCAATTCAACTGTAGCGTCTACATATGTTTGGAGTGAAATATTCTCAAGAGAGACCTTACAACCAACAACATTGCAAATCAATTTAAGGAGAGGGGGTGGTTATTCGCGAGTAAACTATATATATGAACCATTTTCAACATTAACAATATTTCAAATTTGTTACCCGGTGAAGTCTTGCCTTAGGTTACTCCAGCTAATTAAACCTGTCCCAAACAAAAAACGATGTCTCAAGGTTGTGACAATGGTAAATAATCATAAGAAGGAGTAAATAGGATGTTAAGGCCGTTTTCACACACTGATTTGACTACGGACTGTTCGTTTACCTGATCAAGACTATGGCGCTCACGGCGGGTGTTGACCGGCTCACAGGGATGCTACTCCTCCTAGGTCACCTGATCCCCCTCTGGTTTGTCCAGGGGTCCGTGATTGGGCCCAGCTTTTGTTTTTATTGTATTTAGACTTGCGATATTGATACTGATCGCTATAAAAGCCAGTAATATCCAGTGTATTCCTGTGTTTAAAATCTGTGTATTCCTGTGCATAATAAAGACTAACACCAGGTTTAAGTATTACATGTTTAATATAAAGAACAATGCACAATGTAAACAGTTTTTACAGCATCAAAAAACAGTATCAAGTTTTTACTTTCGGCTCAGTGTTCTTCATTCTTTTTAGGCGGTTCCTTCAGTAAGGTGCGGGGGGATTCCCACATCCTAACGTTTGTACTCTCTCTTCCTACAGCGGTTTTGAAGCCAGGTACGGGCCCAATCAATCTCATCGATCTCCGCTTGTTCTCCGGACAGTCACTGATCCCAGTGTCCTAATTTCCCGCACTTGTAACAGGAATCCCTTGTTTTGGTTTTCTGCGATTTCTTACTGGCCCTGCGGATAATCTGTCGTTTCTTTTACCGGTCCTCGGATAATCTGGCTTTCTGGGGGCCAATCCGGCGACCCCCTGTCCTGTTTCTTCTCCGAAAGTGTAGCAGCGGGTTAGAAGCGTAATCTGGAGTGAGCCTTCTTCCTTCCTTCCTAGATCTTTTTCCCACTTCTTTCCAGCTTTTCAGCAGGCACGTGGTCATGATCCCAATCTCAATTACTCCAGCCCTATAGCGGTTGAACGATCCGTCTAGTTCGTGGTAAATGATCGCAAAATTTCTTCTGTTCATGGCCGGAGGCTCATTTGAGGGTTGTAGAGGCCCCAGTTCCAGTCCCGTTACATCTTGTGACTCTGGAATCTCGGCGAAAAAATCCCAAGCCTGGGTTCTGTAGGATTTCTGAAGTAGGTAAATACCCTCAGTCTTGGCCTTTTTCCAGCTGGCTGGCCATGTAAGCCCTCCTGTAACCTGCCTGTCTATCTTCTTCGCTCAAGAAATCTTGGTTGCTCAGTCTTTTTCTGTACCATGTTATTCACTTTCTTCTGAGCTCTGTCCACGAATTCTAGCTGTTCTGAGCCATGTTCAATCAGGTCAAGGGTCTGAAGTCGCATGTGAAGAGTGGAGTGCGGGGCCTTCTGCTTTTATAGGCCGTAAAACAGGTTTTTTCCCTGCTGGCTCATGCCAATGGGTTTTTCCAAGCGGTGTGTCTAGACACCTGATATGGACGCCAGGTGTTCATACACGTGATCTACAGGTAAGTGCACTGATCTGACTGAGTTTTTATCCCCCAGTGCCTGCTTGGCTCGGTGACAATAGGGTTTTTCCCCCAGTACCTGCTGGTCGGTCCAATTGGTTGTTTCCAGCGTTTCTAGTCCTTAGACGCCAGTGTTCATCACGTGATCTGCAGGTAGTGCACTGCCCTTAACGAAACTATGCCAGTGCACTAACGAACTTGTGTTTTGTGTGTGTCAACTCATATTTTGTTTAAAGTAGGCCTAAAAAGGGCTGTGCATGTAATTTTATTTTAACAATGTCCGGCTTCATAGCAGGTTCTTCTATAACAGGTGTAAGCTCATGATCTGGGATGTAATGTCCTGTACTAATTGTCGAGCCCTTCTCCCCGGAAACGCATCACTTTAACGGTTCCCACACTCCAGCCTCCATCCCAAAACAACCCGCCATACACTTCTTCATGTGCGTGGTTTTCTAGTCGAATAACATCCCGGATACTTTTTGAGTGCCGTTCAATTAACGTATAAAAACTGGTAAATCGTGAACTGTATTCAGGGAATTTTTTCAGGTTACATGTCTCTAAAACGCGGCCAAATATCTCCGCTGTTTCATAGGGGACGCAAATACATACTCAAACCAATTTTTTGATCGGCTCCAGCGTAATCGTGGCGACAAATCTCTGTACTAAAGTTTCCCAGGTGTGC